>JAABOM020102147.1:0-26097 GCA_011800125.2 Solanum clarkiae | reverse complement strand
AGTCTTATTAGTGAGGGATATTGCAATAACCCTCTAGGTCATTTCTATGGTTTTACAGTTGTTTTATTGATTTGAGCCCGTTTGTTTGCGGATGAAAAGTTGTACTAAGATTCACCTTTATACCAAGCCCCTTCTGAAAGGACTTATAAAACTGTGTTGTATACTGAGCTCCTTTGTGTAAAATAATGGATATAAGGACCCCGTACAACCTAATAGTCTCCTTAAGATAAAGTCTGGCATAATCTTCATCTGTACAGTTGTCTTGACAGGTAGAAAGTGAGCTGACTTGGTTATTCTATCTACAATGACCCATATCGAATCATGCTGTCAACGGGATCGAAGTAAGCCTGTTACGAAGTCCATGTTAATCATCTCCTATTTCCATTATGGAATCTCTATGTTCTGGACTACACCACAAGGTCTTTGGTGCTCTACCTTAACTTGCTGGCAATTTGGGCATCTAGATACGAACTCTCCAATGTCCCTTTTCATACCACTCCACTAATAGACTTCTCGTAAATCTCTATATATTTTTGTTGCATTAGGGTGGATAGAGTATCTAGAATTATGAGCCTCATCCAAGATCCTATCTTTAAGGCCGTCAACATTTGGCACACACAATCTGCCTGGTATCTCAGGACACCATCTCCCCTTTTTGAGAATACTAATACTCTCTGCCTCTGAACATCTTCTTTCAATTGGAGAAGGATGAGATCCCTGTCTTGTTTTTCTTTCATTTCCACCACCAAGGATGACTCTGACCCATTTCTAGCAATGGCCCCACCTTCGTCAGAATCTTCAATCTGCACCCCTAAATGGGCTAGTCTGTGAACCTCCTTAGCTAACTCTTTCTTTTCATCCTCAACGTGAGCTGTGCTCCCCATGGTCACCCTGCTAAGAGCATCAACAACTATATTAGCTTTACCTAGATGATAGAGGATACTCATATTATAGTCTTTCAACTGCTCCAACCATCTCCTCTGCCTCAAATTCAGTTCTTTCTGCCCAAATACATACTGCAAGCTCTTATGGTCCGTGAATACATCCACGTGCCTACCATATAGATAGTGTCTCCAAATCTTCAGAGCAAACACCACCGCAGCAAGCTCAAGATCATGAGTTGGGTAATTCTTTTCATGAGTCTTAAGTTTTCTGGAGGCATATGCTATCACCTTGCCTCTCTGTATCAATACACAACCCAAGCCAACTCTGGAAGCATCACAATATACTACAAAATCATCAGTTCCCTTCGATAGGGATAATACTAGGGCTGTGGTCAGCCTAGTTTTCAACTCTTGGAAACTCTTCTCACAAGCACCTGACCATTCGAACTTAGTTTTCTTCTAAGTTAGCTTAGTCAAAGGAACTGAGATAGAAGAAAACCCTTCTACAAACCATCTGTAGTAATCTGCCAAGCCCAAGAAACTCCTTATCTCTGTGGGAGTTATGGGCCTTGGCCAATTCTTTATTGCCTCAATCTTTTGGGAATCAACTTGGATACCTTTACCAGACATAATATGCCCCAAAAATGCCACAGATGCCAACCATAGCTCATACTTAGAAAATTTGACGTATAGCTGCTTATCCTTAAGGATCTGAAAGATAATTCTAAGATAGTTTGCATGCTCCTCCTTACTACGAGAGTCGATCAGGATATCATCTATGAACACAATAACAAACATATCTAGGTACGACCTCAACACCCTCTTCATAAGATCTATGAAAGATGATGGTGCATTCGTCAGCCTGGAGGACATAACCAAAAACTCATAATGACCATACCGGGTTCTGAAAGCTGTCTTAGGAATATCTCTCTCTCAAACTTTAAGCTGATGATACCTAGATCTGAGATCTACTTTGGAAAAACAGGTAGCACCCTGAAGTTACTCGAATTAGTCATTAATTCTGGGAAGAGGATACCTGTTCTTAATGGTGACCTTGTTCAATTGACGGCAATCTATGCATATCCGAAGAGAACCATCCTTTTTATGCACGAAAACGACTGGAGCACCCCAATGTGAGACACTCAGTCTAATGAAACCTTTATCTAAGAGATCTTTTAGCTGCAACTTTAACTCTTTTAGTTCTGAAGGAGCCATACGATATGGAGGGATGAATATGGGCTGAGTATTTGGAAGAGTATCTATCCCAAAGTCTATCTCCCTATCAGGAGAGACTCTGGGAAGATCCTCAGGAAAAACTTCTGGGAACTTATCCACAATGGGGACAGACTGAAGAGATGGTGTATCGGCACGAGAATCGTGAACTCTGACTAGGTGGTATATACACCCTTTGAAAATTAACTTTCTAGCTAGATATGAGACAAACTGACCCTTAGGAAAAACTGAGCTACCCCTCAACTCTAAGAGTGGTTAATTAGGAAACTGAAATTTGACTACCCTGGTTCTGCAATCTATGGAGGCAAACCCAACATGAAGCCAATCCATGCCTAGGATGACATCAAAATCTACCATGTCTAACTTCACCAAATTAGATACAATAGTCTTATGATAAATGAAAACTGGACAACCCCTATAAATTCTTTGGGCTAAAATAGGCTCCCCAGTAGGAGTAGAAACGTTGAAAGACTGGGTAAAGCATTTAAGATTGACCCCAAACTTCATAGCTACATATGGGGTTACAAATGATAATGTAGCACCTAGGTCTAATAATACATAGGCATCACAAGTAAAGATTTTGAGCATACTTGTAACCACATCTGGTGAGTTTTCCTGCTCCTATCTGGTGCCCATGGCATACAAATGGTTTGTACCCCCGCTTGTTCCTGCTGTAGTGCCCCTGTGAGGTGGCTTACCCTGTGGTACTGAAGAAACTATCTGTGATCTATTATCTCTCATATTCTGCTTACCCATAAGGCAATCCTTCAAGAAGTGCTCCACCTGACCACATTTGAAACAACCATTTGTGCCCATAAGGCATTCTCCGGGATGAGACCTTCCACACTTACCACAAGTAGGATAAGGGTTCGCTCCTTGAGCTACGCTACCCTGTGACTGGCTGCCCGAAATCTGCAGTGTTGTGATCCCTACTCATTCCTGACTCTCAGTGCAGGTGCACTAGTGGATGAAGGTGTTGGTCTGACTGTCTTACGTTAAAAAGATGACTGATTTCCACTTCCAACCCCCTTCTTACTTGTCGCCTGGCATGATGTGTTAGCCCTCTTGCTCCTGAACTCTTCCCTATCCTGCATCTTCTCCTCCTCTACCTACTGCCCATATGTCATCAAGCGGGCTATATCCATATCCCTAATCAGCATTCGAGAGAGCCCTGACACAGAAAGATTCATCCTAGTACGTATGTCTCCCACCATAGCTAGAGCATAATGGGACAACTGAGTAAACTTGAGGCTATACTCCGTACACTCATATTCTCCTTCTTCAGATTCAGAAATTCCCTTAACTTAGCTTGCCTCATCTCTTTGGGGAAGTGCTATCCCAAAAAGGCCTCCTCAAACACCGCCCAACTCACCGCTGGCACCCCATCTGTCCTACTTCCTTTCCACTGATCAAACCAGAGTCTAGCTACCCCCCTGAGCTGGTAGGCAACCAACTCAACCCACTCAGCATCACTTATACGCATAACTTGGAACACCTTCTGGAGGTCCTTAATGAAGTTCTCAGGATCCTCCTTCACATTGGACCCCGAGAATTCTGGTGGGTTCATCCTAGAAACTCCTTAACTCTGGCGGTATCCGACCCATCATTTCTTTCATCTCCTTGGCGACCTCCCTGTGCAGTGACCGCCTGAGCCAAAGTCTGGATGGCCTGGCGAAGTTCAGTGTTGGAGATATCTGCTTGCTGTGGCTGCTCCACAAACACAACTGGACCTCTAGGTTCCTCAGGAATTCGGCCCTACGCTGGTTTGCATTTCTCCTAGCTAGGCGCCCTCTGCCACTTACTGGTCCATTAACTCTGCGAGGAGGCATGATCTGAAAAACACGGCGTGAATGCACGAGTTAGAAGGGCTTAATAGAGAAGCACTCTGAAGCACGAGACAAAGAATAACAATGAATGGTGACACTTCCTAATGTCCCGTAGCCTCCCCATTATAGATGTGATGTGCTTTACACCCATAATGCGAACTCTACTAGACACGGTTCCATAGACACCCTAGGACTCTTGAACTCTGTGCTCTGATACCAAGTTTGTCATGTCCTGAGCCTACACCAGGACGTGGCTGACACTCGAAAATCATTTCTGGTCCCAAGCGAACCACTTGACCTGGCTACTTACTCAGCGGTAGACTTAAACAATAGCGAAAAGGCTGTAAAAGTAACAAGCTAAATAAGAATTGTCGGCATAACTGTGTTTAAAAGTTCACAAGCAATAACTGAATAAACTGGAACCAGAATACTGATACATAGTCTATGGAACCTCTATTAAAGCTGTCTGAAAGGACTCTGAGATAGGCCCTAAGTAGCCAGAACTAAAATAAGTGCTGACATAAAACATAAGTAACTCAAGAGCATCTGATTGAGAAGAGGCCTCAGCAAATGACTGGAAGCTGGCTAGTTCTCAACGAAGCGGTTGCTGAGGAATTCTGTCACCTGCGTTTGCATCATAAAACGATGCAGGTCGTAAGGACATCAGTACTTGGAATATACGGTATGTAAGATGGTTAAAATAGTAACTCAGAATAACATAATATTTCTCAAAAAGACATAAACATTAATTCATAATGAAATAACAATAATAATAGATACTTTATATGCTGAAATTAACATGGTGAAAACTTGTAAGTAAAACGTATCTTCTTAGCTTGGGGAGTTTCTCTAACCGACAATCACCATTATGAGCTTCGTGGTGATACAACATCTTGCCCACGCTGCCAGAGCCGTCCCGTACTTTGTCGGGGTAGGAGACGAAGAACTAGGGGAGTGGATCTATTCCAAAATTGGGCCATCTCAGTGGCTAATGAGGAATGTACCTTGGTACGATCCTATCCTATACTGGCTACATAGTTTATGAGTTCAAGGAATTAATTCTACTTTCACTCACATCGATGTTCAATACTACTCCCAAAATAATTTTATATAGCTCATACTTAAAGATTTGAAATTCTTAAAATCTGATCTCTCGGGGACTTAGCCCAACTTCCTACTTAACTTTTTCAACTGAATTCTTTAACTTGACTGACAACTACTATCTGCTCAAATATTCTCAAATGTATAGGTTACTCAGCTAACATGCAAAAATAGTTCAAGAAAATGATTATTTAATTTATCTCAAAGTTATAGGCTTTATGGGTATTCATGAGACCCACATGAAATTTACAGGAAATCCTTCTTAACTATAAATCTTGATTTCAATACTATATATAACAAGTAAAGAATCAAGAATTATCATACTTTAGCAAGAATCTATACGTAAAATTGGAAATTTACTAAACTTCACAGAAATTACATGAAGTTAATCTTAACTAGTGCTTGAAACTTCTTGGATGAAAATTTTCTAAAATATTCTCAAAAATAGTTTTAGAGTGGCCTTACATACCTACAAAAAGAATTCTTGAAGAGTTGGAAAAAATTCTTGAGCCCTACTATGATTTTGATTTTCTTGCGTGTGAGTTTCTTGAGAGCATTTTTGAAAGAATGAAGTGTAAAATAAGCATTTAGGGTCTAAATTCGACTTAAAATTGACTAGTTGAGGAGTATGGGGTATGAAAAAGGTCGAAATTACCCTTCCTAATTAAAAGAAAAGAAACAACACATTTTTGTACTGGTGTGCATCGCGCACTAGTGCAAAATGACTGGTTTTCGCAAATTCTCTGATTTTGTCAAAATTTCGAAAAAGAAACAAGTGTGATTCCGCGTCCCTAGCGCGTCGCGGAAGGGGCACAGAAAGCTCACTGTTTTATAAATTTTTTGGAAAAATTTAATTTGACTTGGTCGCATTAAAATCGAGTCGAGACCATTTTTCGACTCAGTTTTTCGCACTGATCGCAAATTCAGTGTCGGATTTGCAAACGGAGCATGGGAAGATGCATTACACGCAAGGTCAATTCTAGGATTAATTTAGTCTTTTCACTGAGTGTTACAATATATATGTGTGCACATGCGTGCGTGTATATATACATGTATATATACACACATATATACAAGTGTGTATATGTATATATAATTATTTTTTAAAAATTTGTTTTAAATTTTTTTCCATGAAATCTATATATGATTAAGTATAAGAACTAAAAATACACGGAATTTGAAAATTGAAAAGTTATTATACATTCCACCCAATCATGAATTATGTCAGAACAAAATTCTAAAGGGAATATTACATTTGTCGACTCCTAAATCTCTAATCAAAAAAATGTTCAATAAGTAATCATACTTATGATCCACTGTGTAAGCCATTTTCTACTTCCTCCGACACCTCATCACATTCACCTATTAAAGAAAATATTCATCACCATCTCAGAATAAAATTGTTTTTAAACCAAAAATATTAATTTATTTAATCACCATGATTGACTTAAAGTTAGCACTAAATATACGTGAAAGTCTTATTAATAGTTCGATGAAGCCGGCGTCTTTTATTATGTTTTCAACTAATGTTGAATATACATGAAATAGGTACATAATGCTTCTCTGTCATTGTTACTTTTCCATGCACATTAACATAATGCTAAAGTATAAGCATTTTCACATAGTCAAATGATGTTCTCCACAACACAAGAACCACTATCACAATGATAAATAAATTATATCCTGGCTTTATTGTTCCACGACTTTTAATCACTATACAATGATAAATAAGCATGCTCAACTAACAAATGATGGAGGATAGAAAACTTAAGTACATATCGATGAAAATTAACTTTGCAGTGCATCCTCATGCATCAAATTTGAGATAAACATGCAAAGTTGTAAATAAAAATAGTGTAGTCTACCATCATGAACTTCTTCACTTTCCACGATTTCTCTATCATCAATTTCTTCTTCCTCATACATATCAATATTGTTAAATTATGTTTTAGAAAAGATATAGAAGTACTATAATTTTATTAGTTCTGATGTTTATTCTACAATGAACCGCAAGTGTAGATACATTTTTCATTTTATACCATATGAATTTGTATTTTTAGGAATTGGTTTTAAAAAGGTGTGGAGTAACATTTTTTTAAAAAAAGACTGGATTATAAGATTATATATTTTCTTGGGATAAGTTAGTTATTTTTCAAAATTCAAATTTTAAATAGTTATGTGATGACTAATGAAATTTATTTATCTTAAAAAAAAACTGAAAAAATTTAATTCTAAAAAGGAACTAATACCAAGTGGTGCTTCAGTTTTCTATTGGCACGTTGTTAATTATATTTAAAAGGACTCCATTGTGCATGGAAGAGTTATTTTAGCCACATATTTCTAACTATTATTTATTATTTGATAACTTTCAAATTCTACTATATAAAGAAGACACAGTCTGAGGAGTTTGGGCTGACTCATGGTCGTGCCTGCTCCTCAGTTGTATCTTCTTTTATTACGTATAAGCGGTTCAAGCAGGTAGTTGCTCGACATGCCTGCTTGAGTAGCTTGAGAGTACATAGATTATTTTGAATGATTTTTTTGGTTATAATTAGATCAAGTTTATATATATTGCTAAATAAATTTTTTGATGTACTTTTAAAATTTTATGTGATAGAGATATTCAACAACATCATATTGTAGAACAGGGAAATGACCGATTAGCTCTAATTACCGGCCGGATCTCAACCCTATCATCGAAAATGAGATCAGGATCGGAATCGAAAACTCGCCATTCGTACACCGCCTCTTGCCCGACTGCGATTCTCAAAATCTTGTCACTTCTAACCAATCCTCTCCAGGTACTCTCCTTCCTTCCCCCGTAAAGCAATTTAAATAAGTATCTGCTTTGTGTGTTATGATATCGAAATTTTGTTTCTAGGTCTCAATATTTGACAGCTTCAGATATCAAATCGAGACTAAAAGTGAATTTATATTGGGCCTGTACTGGCATAACATGCCTGTTTGAGCAGCTTAAGAATACATCGGTAATTTTGAATGATTCTTCCATTATAATGAAACCAAGAAGTTCATGTATATTACTAAATAAATTTCCGATGTGCTCCCAAAATTTTATGTGTGCAATATAAATTAGCTTTCTATAAATTTCAATAATTAACAACTTAAAATATTAAATCGAGACTAAAAGTGAATTTATATTGCACGAGACTATAATAACTAGTCAAAAAAATTTACAAAACTGCAATTAATTAATTTTTTTTAAAGAAGTTAAGGTGTCATACAACTAGTGATAGTGAACATAGCAAAAATCAGATATTTACCATCTACGTGTAATTTCCAATTTTTCAAAGTTGAAAATTGAAAATGACAGGTTTTTGCTTTCAAAAATATAATTTATAAATTTTATATATGTTGGGAAATAATGAGAATATATTAAAATTAAGAAGGAATATAAAAGAGAAGATAGTGTAGTTTTTTCTATTCACTTTATTTTTTTTTCTTTTCACTCTGCACATTTTGTTACAAGAAAGTATGGTAAAAGAAGTCCAATAATATATGTATCGTTTATCTATTGCAACCTTCATTTAATTAATTTTCACTTATGTATGTCTTGGAAGCCTTTAATTTATCTTAAAAAGAAAATTATTGTTGAAATTTGGGTGTGTTTGGTATGAAGGATGGTTGGTTTAAATCTTTTGGAAAATATTTTTCACATCAATTTATTTTTCTCAAATTTAAGAAAAATCACTTCCTTCGAAAAATCAAAAAAAAATACTTTTAGAACTCTCCTCCAATGTCAAATTACAATGTTTTTTTCCTTACTCAACCCTACCAAGACCCCCCTCCCCCCGGCGAAAAAATCTTTTTTAAAAAAATTTATGTTTGAAAATATTTTAAATTTTAAAATTTTTAATTTTCTTACTCCACCGGCTTCCCCTGCCCCTCCTCCCAACCTTAAAATTAAATTATATAAATGTTAGGTCTGGAGGCAAATGTGGCTGGACTCCGATTTAAAAGTTGGGCTCGAGTTTAAATTTAAAACTTGAATCTTGCGTCGGAAGCTGAGTTGGTTCCTGCATTAGGTGTTACGGGCGAATCCCGAATCGATTACTTGGGGTTGATTTTCATGTCAAATACTATCTTATTAAAAAATATTTCTATTCTCCAACCAAATAAAATAGAAATTATTTTTCACTCATAAATTGAGAAAATTAGTTTAGAAATCAACTTTTTTTCGAAGAAAATATTTTCCATCAAAAACATTTTCCTTCCTATCAAACACATTCGAAATGAAAAACTATCTACATCAACCTCCACATATTGAGTGCATTGCCCACCCACATACATTGATTTTCCACTACTGAGATGCTAAACTCACCATGAAACAATCTCAAGTCATGGAAAAAGAGAGCAAAACACTCAAGATGTAATATAGCATGCACTAATGAGAATCCCAATTTTGTTGATAAACAACCTAACTTACACGAAATATAAGATTATTGAAAATTTAATTTTAACACTAGAAACAAGTCATAACAAATTCTAACATTTTACAAGGAGGACGACTAACCATTCAATTATAGGCCGAGTGCTTTGTTTGGTAATGTCTAATCCTCATATCTTCAAGTTTCAATGAAGTGACAGCTGCAAATGAAGTAGTAAACTATCCTACATGCATAATTTGATTTCTTTCAAAATCAACCACTATCACAATATATGCATATTTTCTGCAGCATCACTAACCAGTGGCGGAGCCAGCATGGTATTCATACTTTTAGAATATGGGTCGGTGGTTTTTTGCATCAAGGTGTTCAACATATATATACATATATATATATCGAAATATCTATGTTTAACCTATATCTTCGAAAAAGTTTTTCGACAAAGGGTGAACATCACCATTGGATGAATGTAGCTCCACCCTGACTAAGACACAATAGGTAGCAAATGACAGGAATATAGAAATAAAGACTTGCAGAAATGAGTACTAAAGTAGCTAATGACAGTACTAGGTTTTTGCCTGGCAACTGATCACATCTTCTGCCTAACCACTGAATTGGCCAATCCTGCTTGTTCAATTGTTTGGTTTGCATCATTAAGGGTTGTAGGAGGAAATCCAACTGTCTGTAGTTGGTAAGAGCCAGTGGCGTTGAGACTTGAAGCATCAATGAAGGCACGAATATCGCCAACTGTATGATTGTAATTAAATTGTCCAATCACAGGAGTCCCATCTGCTAACCTGAGTTGAAGCAAGGTTGATGGCAATGATTCATCTAGGAAGCCCGTTGAAGGTGTTTGGGAGTTGACAGAGGCAAAGGTAGATGCCTCGGAATTTGAGCTACTGCCCAGTCTTCTTCCCACTCCAGGAAATGGATCTTGAGGTTTCTTTGGTTCCTGCAAGTGTATGGAGGAAGAAAAAACATGTAAAAGGTACTTCTATTTATGAGAAATTTTACATAGAAATGAGAGAGGGTTAAAGTAAGGGAGATAAAAGAGGTAATGCTCATTTACAAGTAACCATTTCCCCTAGATAGAACAAAACATAATTATAGTTTCAATGCCACATCTTAAAATCAATCAAATCTAATAATGCACAAAATCAATCTTATTATTGGATTTAATAAATCAATTAACTGATTATAGCTATTAGACTGTTAGTTATACAATTAAACTAATTAGCCAGGTGTCAGCTAATTAGACAAGTTAATTAGGATATCAGGGACATGGGAAGTAGATTAGTTGTGTATATATATAATTGTATCCATTCTTTTCTTCAGTGAATAAGAAATATCTTCCATGCATTTTTTAATATGACATCAAAGCTATAGCTATTAAACTATTAGTTACACTGTTAGTTGTACAATTAAACTAATTAGTCAACTGTCAGTTAATTAGACAAGTTAATTAGGAAATCAGGCACATGTGAAATAGATTAGTTGTGCATATATAAATTGTATCCATTCTTTTTTTCAGTGAATAAGAAATATGTTCCATGTATTTTCTAATATGGTATTAGAGCTGTGAATCAAAAATTGATTAAATGAATCCTTCCATAATTGAATTTGAGAGGAAGTCTTAGTTCAATTTAAAAAGAAGCAAAGTAGAGCAATGGAGAAATTTGCAGTGAATGTCACCATTAATGCGAAATCAATAGAGTCTCTGATCGAGACTCATCAACCAAATCGAGCAAAAATGAAATTATCCACTCTATATCTACAATTTTAAAACTCCTAGATGTGTTCTTATCGCTATGCAATCATAGGGATGAAAAATTATTCTCTATGGGGAAGATCCATGTTGATTAACCTCTAAGCAAAGAGTAAGCTGGGATTTATACTGGGATATACAAGAGGAGTAACTATGAAGGAGAAATGGAGGATCAATGGGAGAAGTGTAACACTTTTGTGCTTATGTAGATCATGAATATTGTATTGAAAGAGTTACTTAGCTGCATTGTTTATGCAACAGATGCAACTATTATGTGGGCAGACTTGAAAGAGAGGTTCGATAAGATTGCTGGATTCAGAAGATATCAATTGCATGGGGAGATATGCACAATTAATCAAACTAATTTGACTGTTTCTACTTATGTCTTGAAGTTGAGATTGCTATGAAATGAATTTGATGCCCTTGTTCCTCCTCTTTCATGCAACTGTGATAAATCTAGAACTTATATATATTATTTAGCATGTCTAAGATTATTTGCCTTCCTGATAGGATTGAATGAAGTGTATGGATATACAAGTAGCTAAATCGTAATGATGAATCCTTTGCCTAGTGTTGAAAAGGTATATGCTATGATAATGACAGACGAAGAATAGAAAATGACTGCAAGTTCTCATACAGGAGAAGGTGTGCTAGAACAAATTGCTTTGTATGAAGGAAAAGGAAATTTTCCTATGAGATTCCAACCTAAGAAGAAAAATTGGGATAGATATGTGACCACTGCAAACTTCAAGGCCATATCAAGCAGGACTGGTATAGAATAAATAGTTATCCTCTCGATTAGAAGTTTAAGAAGAAATAAGGATCAACGCGAAATCAAGCCAATATGATGCAAAGTAATTGGCAACAGGATGTAGTGAACTATGTAACTGTCCGCAAAAATGAGATGATTTTGGTGTATGATTTTGCTCATATGATGAAAGGAATAATATTGAACCTATTACATCCATGACCACCCAATCCATATCCACTCCAAGACAGTAGAATAGAATCATACATATGATAGAAAAGGAGGAGACAAGTTTAAGCTTAGGAAGGTACTGGACACTATGACAAATATAGCAGAATTAGCAATCGATCTTAATGCTTTGTTTGTAAATAATGAGAATAAAACAACTAAGGTCAATAAGGTAAGTTGAATAGTAGACTCATGAGCCACTTGATATATGACATCCAAACTGGATAGACTAAGCTATGCATCTAGTTGTGCTAATAAAAGGATGCATTTACCTAGTGGTGAGGCTATACAAGTCACATACTGGTTATTGTAACACAATTAGTGGTGATATGTTGGATAATGTATTAGTGGTGCCTGCATTCAAACATAAATTATTTTTAGTATCTCAACTAATAAGACAACTGAATTGTTCAATTAATTTCTTCCTCAAAGTTTTTGTACTCGAGGACCTCTTCAATGAGAAGGTTAAGGAGTTTGATGAGGTCTACTACCTTTCTACTCCAATTTCATGTGTAAAAGGCAGAAATGATGAGATATAGTACTCATGACACAACATTCAAGTACACACAAGTTACTGTGGCACAAGAGGCTAGGGCATCCTTTCATAAAAGTGCTGCAACACTTACTTTTAGATACAAAACACATTAACAGTAGTGAGTGTAATAAATGCCCAATTTATCCCCTAACAAAACAAACTAGATTACCTTTTAGTTGAGCATGTCTAGAGCAATAACTATTTTTTATTTGATTAATCTAGATGTTTAAGGGCCATATAAAACTGCTACTCAGAATAGTTTTAGATATTTTTTTGAGCATAGTTGATGATCATTCAAGAATGTCTTGGTTATATTTGCTTAAAATGATGAGTGATGTATTTCCAATATTGAAATCTTTTATAGCCTTGGTAAAGACGTAGTTCAACAGACATGTTAAAAGGATAAGGTCTGATAATGAGACAAAATACTTTAATAATAAGTGTGGTAGTTTGGACAAGTCACTTGTTATTATTCATGAGAGTAATCGCCCACATATCCTGAAAAAAATAAAATAATTGAAAGAAAACATTTGCATATACTTGAGATAGTCAGAGCAATCAAGTTTCAAGGTAATATTCCCATTAGATTTTGGGGGAATATGTATTGGTTGTTGTTTATCTAATTAATAGACTTCCCCCTGCAATTTTGAGAGGACAATATCCATATGAAAAGTTTCATGGACATAAAGTAAACATTGATCACCTTCTATTGGGTGTTTGTGTTATGCAATCAAGATGGTAAAATCTGATAAGTTTTATCCCAGAGCTGAGGCATGTGTGTTGATGGGATATTTAGCAACTCAGAAGGGATACTTACTTTAAATTTTGTTTCAAAAAATTTCATGGTCAACAGAGATGTTATAATTAAAGAAGATTTTTTTTCCTTTTAACAAATAACCAACATACATAAGCTAATATTTCCTGTAGAACTTATTGAATGACAAATGATTTGATGTGGCTAAAGATGATAAAGACGTAGATATACCCATTATTATTGAAGATGTTGTGAACCTGGAAGATACCTCTATGACCATGGAAGATTTACTTGTGAATAATACCTCGACAAAGTTGGAACTTATTTATGTTGAAGAAAAGATCACTCACCATGATAATGCTATTAATGATATAGTGGAGATGTCACCTGTAGCAACTGCAGAAGATGCAAAATATGACATTGGTGCATATGATGATAATCCCACAATGAGACAAGCAGGAGGATCTAGGTAGTCAACTACGCTCTCTCATAAGGACTATGTTATTTAAGTGTCTAAATCTCACCCTTATTCTCAAAGTAATTATGTGTCCTATGATAATGTGTCCTTTCAATATAGAGTTTATTTGTCTATCTTCTCTACAGAAGTTGAGCCTAAGAGTTATGAAGAGGCAGTAAAGGACAAAAAATGGGTACATGCCATGTAAAAGGAAGTTCAAGCTCTTTAACTTGCCAATAACAAAAAATGTTATTGGTTGCAAATGAGTGTTCAAAATTAAGTTTAAGGTTGATACTCACATTGATAGATTTAAGGCCCGATTAGTAGCCTGCAATGACCTCAAAGGTCATTTTTGATAATTTCGATAAAATTATCATTTTTCCCCTACCAAAAGTTATCTTGGGTCATTTTTTGTTGAGTCTAAAATTTAAATTTTGAAAATCTTGTAAAAAGTTGGAGTTTACTAAAGAAAGAGTTTTTAAAGGGTTAAAGTTGGAAATTTTGAGTTTTGTGGTCATCCTGAGCTTTGAGTGTTGGAATTTAATTCTGTCAATTCCATTAGCTTTAGAATATCGAATCTAGTATAGGAGATATTGCAGAACTGAATTCGGAGTTAAAACGAAGATTTTGGACTCAAAGTTGCATTTTTGGTTCATTTTAGATCATAGTTTGACTTTGGTCAATATTTAAAGTTTGGAAGCTGAAATCAAAATTCTGACAATTTCAATGATCTCAGATGGTGAAACTAACGTTATAAATGGTCGTGTTATAATTTTTAGAATTCCCAAGATTATTTTGAGTATTCAAGTTCTAAACTAGTTTAAATGATCTTTCTCGGGTCCCGAGGCAAGGAGGTCTCGAATTCAAATTCTGATGGTTCCATTGAGTCCAAATCATCATTTTTGGTAGGGTTCCATATTTATTTTGTGTTCACGGGGTTCCGAACGAATCTCAAGGATTCATTTCATGATTTTACTGAGTCGTGTTTCGCTGTATTTGGTGCAGGTAAAAATTGTTCTCCGTATTTGCGGCCAATTTTCACGTCATGGAGGTCAAATTTCTTAGACTTCCATTCGTAGAATAGGATCGACGTTCGCGAGGTTATAGGAGCCAAGCAAGATAAGCCTCCGCGTTCGTGGGGTATGGCTTCGTGTTCGCGGAGTGCTGTCCGATATAAGCTCCACATTAGCAGAAGCCACTCTGCTTTCGTGGAGTGCAGTGGAATGACTGTCTCCGTGTTCGCAGATGCTTATCTGCGTTTGCAGAGTTATTCACCTAAATAGTAGGTCATTTTTAAAGTGACAGGTTTTAATAATTTTCACCATTTTCAAACTTTTAAACTTTATTTTCAAGGGATTCTTCAAGGTTTTTCAAGGAAAATCTATTGGATAACTATTTTCTAATCTATTCCATTGATTAAATTGTGTTTTTAACTTATAATTTTGGGATTTTAATGGGAGAATTTAGATATTTTTGGACTTTGATCCCTAATACTAAATTGATGATTTCTATCTCATTTTAACTTCGTTTTTAAAATAATTTTTAGTGTTGAATTCTTTATTACTCGAAGAACGTTTTCCTAAATTAATTTTTAGATTCTAATTACTTTTTTCGGCATGAGATTTTTGACCGTTTTATCATTTTTTTTGAGTTAATTGATTTTAGCGTCACTAGATTTGTTATGTGATTGTGATACTATATTTGAATAGATTTTGGTGACTCAGAGTATCGTAGGAAGGGGAAAGCTTTGGATTTGACTTGATTCGAGACTTTTTCTAAAGCAAGTGGACTTCTAACCTTTTGTTAACTATGATTGAACCTTGTATGCTTCTATATATATGTATGGAATTAGGTAATTTGGGACATGAATTGGGATAGAATTGTATCATTGCATGCTTTGATCATGAAATTTTAGTTTGGGTATTTGTAAACGTTGTGACTTCTTATACTTGTGTCATAATTGTGGGAATCGTGTATTATTTGATGTTGATATTAAGATTTTGATAAGGTTGGGACTGTATTATGAGTTACTTAATTTTGATTGTTGAAATACATGATTCATTTGGATATCTTGCACATTCTATTTTCATAAGCATAACTATTGTGCTATTATTATATGGTTGCTTTATGATCCATTGATAATGAAAAAGCCTAAGAGAAATGGTTCTTGCTAGAGAAAAAGAAAAGAAAGAAGTGAAAAGTCGAAAGGGAATGATTCTTGCTAGATATGAAAGTAAATGTCGAAAGAAAATAATTTTTGGCAGATACACGATCCATGTGAGGCCTCCATGGGTTCTGGTATGAGTTTATCAGCGGATGTGTATTGTAGGACAGATATGCATTATGATTATTTGATATTGCATTGCATTATTTACATCTCATGACATTCACTCAATCTAAGATCACTCCTACTTGATATTATTATATGAATTGCTTATGAAACATGATATTTATTATATTTTTTGATATGTGTATTAGTTGGATATTTTGAGATATGATGCTATATGATGAGTATATCTATAACTTTATGGTTCATATATTGTATGATATCGGGACTTTTCTGAGTATAGGTGTGTAGTTCGATGGTATGTGGTTTGGTGTTAAGGAGTACTTTGTTCTTCATTGCTTTACTCTAGGTTAGTTCCATTTGCTGAGTACCTTATTATTTGGTGGTCATTCCTTGCAATATTTTTGTAGGTTGTGATCCCAGTCCTCCTTACTAGCTTTCTTACTTACAAGATTAAGCTTTTGGATCTTTCGAGAGGTAGTTGCTTGTCCCTTCGGCAGACCATCGAGGATTCTACCTTCATGTTATGTTTTGTTTGAGGACTAAACATTGAGACTATATTTCATTTGAGTATTCTATATTTAGAGGCTTGTACATGTGACACCAGTTCTGGGATGGTTGTAGATTTTGATTTTCTATCCTTATCTATTATTAGTTTTTTTATCTTCTGCTTTTATTAATATATTGAGTTGTTTATGGTTTGGACTGACTCGCCTTGGTGAGTTAAGTGAGTGTGCTATCACACCTAGATTTTGGATTGTGACATAGCCAAAAGATACAGCCAAACTGAAGAAATTAAATACCAAGAAACTTTTTCACCTATGGTGAAAATGGTAACAGTTAGATCAATCATAGCATTAGTTGCTGCTGACAATTAAAATATTTTTCAGATAGATGTTTTTAATGCATTTTTACAAGGAGATTTGGTTGAAGAAGTCTACATAGAGTTGCGAAAGGGATTTTGTAGTCTAGGAAAGGACAAGCATTTTGTATGCGATCTAGTTAAGTTTTTGTATGGACTTAAGCTTCAAGATAGTAGAACGCTAAATTGACAGAAGCATTATCAAGTTCAGGCTATACATAAAATCATCTAGACTATTCCTTGTTCAGTAAAAGAAGAGGTGATGGACTAGTATTAGTCCTAGTATATGTTGATGATTTATTAATTACAGAAAATGATGAGAATCGAATTTCTGAGATCTAGTAAAGTTATTATGAAGAATCTAAGGAAATATGCATTTAAGTTGATAACTCAAGTAGGATTAGAGACTGCCAAGCCAAATATGACACCACTATGAAGCTGACCATTGTTAAGTTTGATCAACGTGTCCAATCTTCTGACAACCTATATGTATATGTTCCAAGGTATCAAAGGTTAGTTGGTAAATTGCTCTATCTCACCATTACAAGGCTAGATATAACCTTTGCGGTTAAATCCTTGAGTCAATTTATGCAAAAACCAAAGATATCACACTAGAAGTATGCCTTAAGAGTGATCAAATATATCAAGTTAGAATCATGAAAAAGATTATTGATCAGCTGATGGGGTACTGTGATACAGATTAGACTGCATGCCCAAGCATAAGAAAATCTGTCAACTAGTTTTAAATTGAAGTTTGGTGATTCACTTATTTCCTGAAAATTCAAAAAGCAGAACACAATATCTAGGAGCTCTGCAGAGGCAGAGTATAGGAGTTTGGTGGCTCTAACAACAAAAGTTGTTTGGGTTTACAAGTTTGTTCAAAGATTTGGGTGTGAAATTGATTGGAGCAATATCCATCTATTGTGATAGCAAAGTCAACCATACAGATTGCTACCAATTCTGTATTTCATAAACGTACCAAGTACATAGAAATTGACTGTCATTTCATTAGACAAAAGATCCAGAAAGATCTCATCAAGACTACCTACATCAACACTAAGGACCAACAGGCTAACTTGCTCACCAAAGCCTTGGGAAGAACACCGCATAAATTCCTAATAAGCAAGCTTCGAGTATTGAATCTCTTTGATACATCTAGCTTGAGGGAGAGTATTGGAGTTGACAAATCAGTTAGTTGATTATAGTTGTTAGACTGTTAGTTACACATTAAACTAATTAGCCAGTTGTCAGTTAATTAGACAAGTTAATTAGGATATCAGACACATGGAAAGTACATTAGATGTGTATACATATAATTGTATCCATTCTTTTCTTTAGTGAATAAGAAATATCTTCCCTGCATTTCTCAACTCTTATTTTTGTGTATTGACCTATATTTGCCTTTTTGTATTTCTTTTTCATAATTAATGTGTGAAAAGTGAAGATAGAGAAAAAGACGAATTTAGGGGTCAATATTCAATACTCACAGTGAAGTTCTCATGGATCTTCTTTATGATTCTGCAACCCACGCGGGTCCCAATGTCTGCAGGTGCCAGTTCTGGTGGACAATTAGCATTTGCAATACTCTACAAAAGAGATATTACTACTTTGTGAAATTGCAATGTTGTACATGGAACAACAATGGACACAAAGAAACAAATTAGAAATGTGTTTTATGAATAAGTTTGTGTTTTTTTAATTATATTTTTTAGTTTTTGCTATTTAACTTTTCTATATTTTATTAGTATTAAAAGAATTAGTTTATATTTCTATTATTATATTTTATTTTTATATTACAAAATAAATAAATAAAAATAAACCTTCAACTGTCCATAAACCCCCGACCTAACCCCACTATCCTAAACTTCCCCTTAATCTGCGCTTCAATTCCTCTATTATCCCACAACATAAACCTGCAACTCCATTATATATACAACTCACACAACAACACACACAAAAATAAAAGTATAATTTTTATTTATTTATTTTGTAATATAAAAAAATAAAATATAATAATAGAAATATTAACAAATTTTTTCATACTAATTAAATATAAAAAAGTTAAATAGCTAAAACTAAAAAATATAATTAAGAAAACACTAACTTATTCATAAAAATCATAAACAAAGGAAAACATAAATTTTGTAAAATATTATTCTTTAAAGCAAAAATTATACTAAAATGTGACTTTTATTTTTGTTGTTTTCAAATTATTTTAAATAAACTTACTATAAATAATATAAAAATAAAATTATTTAATTTAAATACTAAAAAGGTATATATATCTTATCTTTGGTAAAAAATTAGGTGTTCTGAATAGTCACTTTAACAACTCATCATGTTCCATGACACCAGGTTTGGGGTGTTCTAGAGTTATGACTGACTTATCCATTTATTTAGCTTATTCAAGTTGCTATTTTCACTTCATTTTCTGTAATTTCTTTATGATCAATGTGTTAGGCAGACTTAAAGTAAATGCTAGGTCACACCTAGTATATCAAATAAATAAAAATTATGTGTAGTAACAAAGAAGAGAAGATGAACTTTCGAAGGGTAAATTAATAGTATTAAAAGACTTTGAGAGATGCAGTATGGGGCAATTTTTATGTTATTTGATACACATACCTCAAGAAAAAGTGCATTTTCAGGATCATCCATTCTCCTCAAAGGACCATCATTTACAGTGAAGCCATTTCTCCAGAAGATAATGGTGTGTCCAATGAACTGAAGCGGTTGAGGAGGTTTTATTCTTCCTGAAAGCCTTCTCCCAGTTCCTGTAAAACTTCTTGTTCTTGAACTAGAAACGATACTGTATTGCACCCATTTGAGTAGCTCGATTAAAGATGGAGTTCACAATCTGATTATAAGGGTTTCGATCAACCGTTTCACTATAAACAATATTGTGGCCATAGTTAGGAAGATAAAATATTGTGTGTGTACAGTCATAGACAATGAACATGCACTTTTAAAACAACTAGGACAAGACTGGCCCATAACATCTTTAGTGTGTATTGCTTATCATATATGCAAAGTAAAGGACCAACAACCTATAAAATATTTTAAGATCATGATTCATAACATTTATAAGCATTATAAATTTGACTTTCTAAGATCAATTTTTTATCTTGATATAACTTATTAGTATCTAAAAAGAGATACAATTACACATGGTTAAAATTTTTTTTGAAAAGACAAGTATGTTTAGTGATGGTAAAAGACTTTTAAGAAATTATTTTCATTGAGAAAATTACGTTCTTTTGTATGGTTATTTTAAATTGAGGATGTTATTTTTCTTCAAAAGAATATTTTTCACCAAAATAGAGAAAATGACTTTCTCGCAGTTGAATAGAAATCATTTTCTTTTACAAATTAAATATTCTAATTCTTAATCGTTATCGCTTGAAAATTATTGTCGACATATAATTCTAAAGGGTAGCATTATATATATATATATAGATACCTGAACAAATAATAAAAATTTATCCTGATAGTGCTTCTTAAGGTGAATTATTTTATATGAAAAATATTTTTTCTAAAAACTTTTAGAAATTTATAGATATGAAAGAATATAGGTGGCGAATTAGAGTAGCAGGCTAATAGGTAGTGGGGTTAGGTTGATGTCTGGCTGTAGGGTATAGTATAGTAGTAGGTTTTTATCGTGTTTTTATATCATGTGTTGTCATTTTATGTCTTATATGTGTTAATTTTATCGTATTATCATGTGCTTTTTGTTATTAGTGAATTAGAGTAGCGTGCTAATAGGTTAGTAGGGTTAGGTTGATGTCTAGCAGTAGGGTATAGTATGGTAGTAGGTTTTTATAGTGTTTATATATCATGTGTTGTCATTTTATGTCTTATATGTGTTAATTTTATCGTATTATCATGTGCTTTTTCTTATTAGTTGCTCTTTTCGTTTTCTTTTCTTTTCCTTTACTTTTTGCCTTTATTCTGCTTATGGATTTTTGAGACGAGATTCCCAGGAAACTATCTCTCTACTTTTATGAGATAATGGTAAAGTTTGTATACATTCTATCCTCCCTAAACCCCATGAGATTTCACTGAGTATGTTATTGTTGTCGTCTAAAAACTTTTTCCTCTCCAAGTCTTTCGTACAGTGAATTTCCTACAGGCCCCATGTCCCACGCTACTTTTATAACAAAACGATAAAGAAAATTAATTTAGTAGCAACTCAAGTTTAACGAGACAATTAGTACTCCAATTAGAAAATTATTTTGTTTCCCCTAAAGCACCTCCCAATGTGAAAAGAATGTAAAATCACAGCAAAAAGGAAAAAAATATTCTTGAAAATAACAAAAAGTCAATATTCAAGTAAGTGTAGAAATTAAGAGAAAAATGATAAAGAAGTTGCAGGGTTCGAGAAAAAGAATTTGCCTATTTTCAACAACAGCATGGTATTGTTGAGGATTATCAGAATTGTTGTTTGAATTTTATGTAGAAGTAGGATTCAGATTAGAAAGTGTTCGAATACCGCTGGTTAACGGCTTCGTCTTGCTACCCAAGGAAGACACTGAATCTTGGGTAGAAGAATGGTTCAGATCACCAAGTGTTCGAATACCATTTATTGACGCCTGCTTCTTCCTAACTGGGGAAGATGCTGGATCATGGGTAGAAGGACGGTTCAGATCAGAAGGCGTTCGATTACCATCGGTTGACGGCCGCTTCTTGCTAACTGGGGAAGACATTGTCTTGCCTCTCTATTTCTTGCCCCAAAGCAAGGGTGTTTAGGGTTTGGGTAGAAATGATCCAAGTAAAATAGTTAATCAAATTGATTAAATAATCAATTTTTATTTGGGTTTGGGGTCAAAATGGTAATTTATTTTCTTACAGAATATGAAGCGCATGGATACAAGTTATGTATTTGAATTTGGTTTTACATTTTCTTTTAAAATTGATAATACCTAGTTTAATTTAATTTTGTTTAAATATATTAGAGAAATAATCGAATTGATAAATCATATTTATATTTTTTATAATTATATATACAATATCTATTATGTCTTGTAATAATTTTAAATATACTATATATATTTTCATCAATAAATGCAAAAGATTTCAAAACAGAAAAATCTAGTGAAAGGCCAATTCGAGTCCAACACCAAAATCAACAAAAATAAAGCAAAAGCAACAATAGTCGATTTGTTATTAATTAAGCCTTTTCAAGGTTTGTAGGGTCATAAGGACTAGTTGGTTTGTTTTTCACTTTCTCTATTTTGTCTTTTGATTTTATTTTTATGTATGCTTAATAATTGAATAATCATATCAAATTAAACCAAATACAGTTTTAACCATCGTGATCGACATCTACACCAATCCCCTGGGGTGAACCTAAACTTAAAGGACTAACACATGCAATATCTAAATTATTAGACATATTTTCAGAACATTCTTCCATCTTACATAAGGCCTTGGCATGACCAAGATTGAGCATGAATTGTTAATCAAGTTTCTAAAATTTAAGCCTTAATTATTTCATGGTATTAAGAATGAGGATGCATTTGAGTTTTTTTGAATTGTTATGAAAGGTCACATTAGTTGAGTATTGTGCAACAACATTGGTGAAGTTTGGTGCTAGTTCAAATGTAGGGTGATATGAAGCGGTAGTAGAGGGCTCATGTGGAGTATTGTTCCTTATTTTTGCCTTGGAGGACTTGGGCCTAGTTTCATGCCCTGCTTCTAGAAAAGTGTGACATATACGCTCTGAAATCACAAAAAGGATGAGTTTCTGGCCATGGTTGTCATAATCCAAAGGGTGTGATGACACTTACCTAACCCACCAAGACAAGTAAGCTTAAACCTACTCAATTAAATACATAATACTAAAAGTGGAAGAATAAAGTGTAAGAATAAAGTGTAAAAGATAGGACAAGCACTAGAATATCAATTCTACAAACCATCCTAAGACTGGTGTCACATGTACAAGCCTCTAAATAACTATACTCAAAGAAAGTAAAAGTCTCAAATGTCTAGTCCTTAAAAACAACATAACAAAGTAATGAATCCTCAAGAGTCTGCCGAAGAGACAAGCAACTACCTCTCAAGAGAATCCTAAAGCTCGATCTGAACATCAGAAGAAATCTACAAGATGAATTGGACTCACAATCTACAAAACATATAGCAAAGGGTCAGCACCAAACAATAAGTACTCTGCAAGAAGATCTAAACACAAGTAAATCATAAAACAAATACTCCTTTCGCACCAATCACATACCACCCTACACACTTGTACTCAGAAAAATCTCAGCACAACAACAATATACACATACAAACTAAACATCAATTACTCTCAGCAGTTGCCTCAGAATATAGATCAGATACACAATAACGTCTCAATATATAGCTCGGTTGTACTATAGATATCTTTAGATAATTTCAGATACTCCACAATTACAGTTCAGACAAATCATCTCATAATCCAATCTCAATAACTAAATTAAGTCATAATCACAAGGTAGAATGATATGATATATAGTAAAATGATATAAAATAGAATGATGTGATGCAATGTCGAATAATCGTGATGCATGTCTATCATACAATACACATTCACTATTATAATCAATTCGGAACCCATAACAGAAATATTTGCCCATGTACCTACCCTGGAGCGTGAGACCCGTCCCAATATAATCAATGTCACATGCCACGACTCATGTGAATCGTCCCCTATTTTATATATGAATATTACATGTCACGGCTCGTGTAGCCTTTCCCTAATTTCTCATCATTTTTACATGCTACGGCTCTTGAGGCCCGTTCTCTATTCCTCATCAGTGGAACTCAATTAAGAATGCACATCAAGAGCATAATCATATGATACAATACTACAACATAACAAAGTAATGAATCCTCGAGAGTCTGCCGAAGAGACAAGCAACTACCTCTCAAGAGAATCCTAAAGCTCGATCCGAACATTGGAAGAAATCTACAAGATGAATTGGACTCACAATCTACAAAACATGTAGCAAGGGGTCAGCACCAAACAACAAGTACTCTGCAAGAAGATCTAAACACAAGTAAATCATACAAAAAAATACTCCTTCCGCACCAATCATATACCACCGAACTACACACTTGTACTCACAAAAGTCTCAGCACAACAACAACAATATACACATACAAACTAAACATCAATTACTCTCAGCAGTTACCTCAGAATATAGATCAGATATACAATAATGTCTCAATATGTAGCTCGGTTGTACTATAGATATCTTTAGATAATTTCAGATACTCCACAGTTACAGTTCAGACATAATCATCTCATAATCCAATCTCAATAACTAAATTAAGTCATAATCACAAGGTAGAATGATATGATATATAGTAAAATGATATGAAATGGAATGATGTGATGCAATGTCGAATAATCGTGATGTATGTCTGTCATACAATAAACATCCACTAATATAATCAATTCGGAACCCATAACAGACATATTTGCCCATGTACCTACCCTGGAGAGTGAGGCCCGTTCCAATATAATCAATGTCACATGCCACGACTTATGTGGATCGTCCCCTATTTTATATATGAATATTACATGTCACGGCTCGTGTAGCCTTTCCTTTATTTCCCATCATTTTTACATGCTACGGCTCTTGAGGCCCGTTCTCTATTCCTCATAAGTGAAACTCAGTTAAGAACGCACATCAAGAGCATAATCATATGACACAATACTACAACATAACAAAGTAATGAATCCTCGAGAGTCTGCCGAAGAGACAAGCAACTACCTCTCAAGAGAATCCTAAAGCTCGATCCGAACATCGGAAGAAATCTACAAGATGAATTGGACTCACAATCTACAAAACATATAGCAAGGGGTCATCACCAAACAATAAGTACTCTGCAAAAAGATCTAAACACAAGTAAATCATACAAAAAATACTCCTTTCGCACCAATCACATACCACCGAGCTACACACGTGTACTCAGAAAAGTTTCAGCACAACAACAATAATATACACATACAAACTAAACATCAATTACTCTCAGCAGTTGCCTCAGAATATAGATCAGATATACAATAACGTCTCAATATATAGCTCGGTTGTACTATAGATATCTTTAGATAATTTCAGATACTCCACAGTTACAGTTTAGACATAATCATCTTATAATCCAATCTCAATAATTAAATTAACTCATAATCACAAGGTAGAATGATATGATATATAGTAAAATGATATGAAATGGAATGATGTGATGCAATGTCAAATAATCGTGATGCATGTGTGTCATACAATACACATCCACTGATATAATAAATTCGGAACCCATGATAGACATATTTGCCCATGTACCTACCCTGGAGCGTGAGGCCCGTCCCAATATAATCAATGTCATATGCCACGACTCATGTGAATCGTCCCCTATTTTATATATGAATATTACATGTCACGGCTCGTGTAGCCTTTCCCTTATTTCTCATCATTTTTACATGCTACGGTTCTTGAGGCCCGTTCTCTATTCCTCATCAGTGGAATTCAGTTAAGAATGCACATCAAGAGCATAATCATATGATACAATACTACAACATAACAAAGTAATGAATCCTCAAGAGTCTGTCGAAGAGACAAGCAACTACCTCTCAAGAGAATCCTAAAGCTCGATCCGAACATCGGAAGAAATCTACAAGACGAATTGGACTCACAATCTACAAAACATGTAGCAAGGGGTCAGCACCAAACAATAAGTACTCTGCAAGAAGATCTAAACACAAGTAAATCATACAAAAAAAATACTCCTTCCGCACCAATCATATACCACCGAACTACACACTTGTACTCAGAAAAGTCTCAGAACAACAACAACAATATACACATATAAACTAAACATCAATTACTCTCAGCAGTTGCCTCAGAATATAGATTAGATATACAATAACGTCTCAATATATAGCTCGGTTGTACTATTGATATCTTTAGATAATTTCAGATACTCCACAGTTACAGTTCAGACATAATCATCTCATAATCCAATCTCAATAACTA
>JAABOM020102136.1:0-26098 GCA_011800125.2 Solanum clarkiae | reverse complement strand
ATTTATTGACCTCAACACATATTTTTGTTTAATCTGAGGAGAGAGTTCCATTTGGGGTATATTATGATGCTTCAAGTAAAGGTTTGGGTGGTGTATTGATAAAAAAGGGGATAATGATAGCCTATGCTTCTAGATGGCTGAAGGTGTATGAGAAGAACTACCCTACCCATGACTTGAGTTGGCTGCAGTTGTGTTAGTGTTAAAATTGCGGTGACATTATCTTTATGGGTTTCATTATCAAATCTTCATCAATCACCGGAGCCTCAAATACATCTTTACTCAGCCTAATCTGAACATGAGACAGCGTAGGTGGTTGGAGTTACTTAAGTACTATGATATCTCCATTCTATGTTATCTCGAGAAGGCCAATGTTAGATGCTTTGAGCCGGAGGGCTACTAGTATGGGGAGTTTGCCATTCTTGAGATCTAAGGAGAGGCTATTAGCTTTGGAGGTTCAATCACTTGCTAGATAGATGGTTTGCTTGGATATTTCTCCTCCTCAGAATATGTTAGCCTTTGTTAAGTCTAGGTCTTCTTGTTTTGATCGGATATGTGCTCATCAATTTGAAGACTCCATATTATGCATGGTTCGTGATAAAGTGTTGAGAGGTGAAGCCAAGGTGCCTATTATTGATGGTGATAGTGTATTGAGGGTTAATGGTAGAGTTTATGTGCCTAAGGTTGAGGATTGTGTGAGATTGATATTAGAGGAGGCCCATCGCGCTAGATAGTTTATCTATCCGGGTGTGGCTAAGATGTATCATGATATTAAAGAACATTATTAGTGGTTTTCCTTGATGAGAGACATCATTGAGTCTGTGGCGAAGTGTGTGAATTGCTAATAGGTGAAGTATGAGCATCAAAAGCCCAGTCGATCGATGCAAAAGATGCCCATTCTCGAGCGTATGTGGTAGAGAGTGACTATGGATTTTTCCATAGGTTCGCCCATGGCGTTGAGCAAGTTTGATTTATTTTGGGTGGTTGTTGATCTATAGACCATGTCAGCACACTTCATACAGGTGAAGACTAGCTACAACGTGGAGTAGTTTGCTAGATTGTATATTTGGGACATTGTCAGATTTGATGGTATGCCGGAGTCTATAGTATCAGACAGAGGGTCTGTGTTTACTTCTCACTTTTGGTGGGCTTTACAACGTGGTTTAGGTGCTAGAGTGGATTTGAGTTCAACTTTTCACCCTCAGACTGATGGTCAGTCAAAGTGAGCCATTCAGGTGTTAGAGGACATACTTAGGTTATGTTCTGTCAAAATACAACACTTATGATGCTTAAAACTTGGAACTTTTGTGTGTGGTCAATGCGATATTAGTAGGTTTGATATATTTTTGCGTTTGTTTTGCAGGATTTCAGGGTAGGCACAATGTTTGGGCAAAATATGTAGAAGTTGCTGGTTTGAAGGATCTACGAGACCTTTTACAAGCCATAGAGTATTCTTCAGGCCATGAAGGAGGTTTTGTGCTCAATTCCAGTAAAGGGTCAATTTCTGAAGTTTGGTTTATGAACATGCAGACAAGTTGTGGAACACTTTAGGAGTCCTAGACCGAGTCTCGTACCCTGAGGATTAAAAAGTAAAGACTTGCAAAAATTTCATCAGACAAAACCCCGTATGAGCCTAGAACCTTTTATGGGTCGTAGAATGGTATTGTAGAAGCCAAGTCCAGAATTGAAGCGACAAAGGATGAAAGCCTAAATCACCATATGGCCCATAGAGCACCTCGTGCAGCCTACCATTCTAGTTATCCTATTTTATTTTAGATTTATATTTTAAATGTTATAAATATGTTATTAGGTTGTTTTCCTTAAAGAGGAGTGAGAGACAGTAGAGAAAAACATTGAAGAGTTTGAAAAACACTTGTAAACTTTAATTTCATCTTCTAATTACAATCTTTTGATTCTCATTGAAGCTTTTGATTTTCCTATACATTATTCAATTGTATAAGTGATCTATTATGTTATTCAAATTCATGAGTCTTGCATTTACACAAATCATGAGTAGCATAATCCACAACTACGGTTGTGGGACCCATGAAGAACTAACAAAGTAAAACTAGATGATTCGTAATTCTTTAAAAGTGTGCATGCATGTATTAATTTATTCTCTTTGTTTTGAATGTTTTATAATGGTAGCCAACATTAGAACCAGCCTAGTTTTATTTACTGGAACAAGGTAGTAATGAATAGGGAAAGAACTAATTAATAGGATTTGATCAATGTTTCTCATCTAATCAACATAATTGTGCCAAGGGGAGATTGTATTGGGACAATAGGTAAGGGTTAGTAATATCACACTGCAGGGATAGACCAAATCATATAGTGAAATTTGCCTCTCGCTTGGGCCAGAGGGTTTGGTGAACTTAACTTATTGTTCTGCATGCTATACACTATAAGAGAATTCGATTATTCGGTGTTACTAAGTTGAGAATTATGGTGAACACAATACCCTAGTTTCTGTTCTCATTAGTTAAACCTTCATCTTAGTTTATAGTTATTTTTACTAGTAATTATAAACCCCCTCTTTTAGGGAGATAAATTGGTTAATAAACCCGAATTGCAAAATTGAATTTTTCTAATGCTACCTATATTCCTTTGGGTTCAACTTTAACCTTGATTAGGTTCTATATCTTGAAAATGGCTGTTTTAGCTTAAAAAGGATGTGTAGCTTAGGAGACATCATTAGTACCTATGTAATTGATATTGGGGCCTAGAAGGACTTAACATTTACCATTGGCAGGGTGTACATATAACAGTAGTTAACATTCCAGTATCCAGATGGCACCGTTTGAGGCCTTCTATGGATGGAGATGTAGATCACCCATTGCATGGTTTGATTCAAATTTGGCTAAGGTGTTGGGTGTTGATTTGCTGCACGATGCCATGGACCTGGTCCGACAAATTCAGAATAGACTTTTGACAGGCCGGAGTCACCAAAAGAGTTATGCTGATAAGAGGATTAAGTCTCTTGAATTCTCTATTGGTGACATTGTTCGACTAAAGGTTTCACCCATGAGGGGTGTGATGAGATTCGGGAAGAGAGGCAAGCTTAGTCCTAGATTTATTGGCCCTTTAGAGATTTTGAGGTTGGCGAGGTAGCCTATAAGTTGGCTTTACCACCTATTCATCCTATTTTCATGTTTATATGCTCCGCCGATACATTCCGGATGAGTTATATGTGATTTCTTATGAATTTGTTGTGTTGGGTCCAAATTTCTCTTTTGAAGAGAAACCTATAGCTATATTGGATAGGCAGGTTTGGAGATTGAGATCCAAAGATATACCTTTTGTGAAAGTTCAGTGGCGGCACTGTTCTGTTGATGATGCCACTTAGGAGTTGGAGTCTGACATGCGGGCTAGATTTCCCAGCCTTTTTGAGGCTTCAGGTACTCCTCTTTTCCTTATGTTCGAGGACAAACATTCTTTTAAGTAGTGATTGATATAATGATTTGGTTTGTCATTTTTGGCATTATCTGTGAAATTTAGTATTTTATCCTTCCATAAGTTGTTTTGGGCCTACTTTGGACTAATTGAATGGTTAGAATAGAAAGCCTGAGTTTTAAAAGTGGAAAATATGAGTTTTGATCTTTTTGAAAGCTTAAATTGTTGAAAACGTTAGTTTTTTTGTCATTTAGAGTTTTGGAGGTCGGATCAAGGATCCGTTAATTCCATTAGCTCCGGAATGTCAAAACTGAACTACAGGAAGTTTCAGAACTGAATTTGGAGTTAAAATGAGTTTTTTGGACCCAAAGTTGTGATTTTAGTCATTTCTAGGACTAAATTTTGACTTTGAGCAATATTTGAAGTTCGAAAGCTTGGATTAGAATTTCGATAGTTCCAGTTGTTACGGATGGTGAAACTAAGTCTAAAAATGGTCTCCTCATAATTTTTGGAGTTTCTGAGGCTAGCTTCTGCAGTTTGAGTTTAAACTAGTTTCATTGGCTTGCATTGTTAAATGTGTCATGAAGACCTCGAAATCGAATTTCGATGATTCTATTGAGTCTGGGTCGCCATTTCTTATATGGATACATATATAGTTTGTGAAATTTTTAGCCGGGATAAGTTTCGAGGATTCATTTTGAGTTTTGGCATTACTTGGTGTGCGGGGTATCTAGTGTGAAGTGCTATCAAAATACAACACTTTTGATGCTTTAGATTTGGAATTTTGTGTGTTCCTAATGCGATGTTAGTTGGTTTTATGTGTTTTTGTGTTATAGTTGCTGGATTCTAGGGTTGGCCTTGATTTTGGGAAGAAAGTACATGAGTTGATGATTTTGATGCAGTACGAGATACATTATGGGCCGTAAAGTGCGTTTCGTGGACAATTCCAGCGAGGGGCTGATTTTCTGAAGTTGATTCTACGAACATGTAGATAGGCCGTTGATTGATTTATGAGTCGTAGAACACGGTTCGTGCCTTGAGGATCAGAGATGAGGGACTGTTTAAAGATTAATCAGGAAAAATCTCTCTACGGGTCATAGAGGGGTATCATAGAATTGAAGTCCAGTTTTCTAGTAGCACTGTACGAGACCCTGATTATGGTCCGTGGAATGTACTACGACCCGTAAATCTGTTCGTGAGGCATGCCGACCTAGCTATCCTTTTTTGTTTAGGACTTGTATTTTAAATATTATAAATAATTGTTTTAGGTTATTTTTAGTATGATACCCAGAGAGCTCGACAGTTAGAGAGAAAAAATAGTGAGATTGAGTAAAGGTAATATTGGAGAGTTTAAAGAAACAATTGTAGTTTGATTTAATCTTTGATCATATGATTCTCTTTAAAGTTTGGATTTGCTTGTTCTTAATTCGATTGTGTAAGTGCTCTGCTATTTTATTCCAATCCTTAAGTCTTGTATCTACATAAATCATGAGTAGCTAAATCCACAACTAGGGATGTGGGAACAATGAAGAACTAACAAGGCAAATCTGGATAAACCATAATTCTTGGAAAGTGTGCATGCATGTATTAATTAACTCTTTTCGTTTTGCATGTTTTCTGATGGTGGCCAACATTAGAACCTGCCTAGTGTTACTGACTGGACCAAGGTAGTAATGAATAGGAAAAAAGATTAATTAACAGGATTCACTTGATGTGTTCTCGTCTAATCAACTGAACTGGGCCAAGAGGAGGTTGTAATGGTACTTTCACGACTCGGACCTAGGGTCTAAGAGTGACGCGGCGAATGAGAATCCGAGAGTCCCCAAAAAAGCCTCAAAGTATCCATGTTGATATCATCAGTTTGGAAGCGCCAAATAATAAACACATAAATCTAAGGTGGGGGAGAGTAGGACTCACGCTATGAGAATATCATCGGGAAAGGGATTATCATGGATTCACATAACACATAACATATAAAGACTAAGGGGCGGGTAAGTATGACTCGCTCTATTGGGGAAATTTGGAACTTAGGATCTTCAACATTTCCACATCAAGCATACATATTTATCATAATTCTCAGAATCAATCCATAATAGTCATATCCAGTAGATAACCATAATCATAAGTTTCAAATACAACACATAACATATAGATCCAGCAAGAGTCTACAAGATGTCAAATAATGCCTCTAGTCATAGAATAGGACAGGGACCAAGACGTGTCTCAGGCTCACCCTCAAAGTAAATAACCTAAACAGAAGCAACATAAGTAGAGTAATGGTGGCTTGCCCTTGGAAGATAGGACTTACCATAACAAATGTCTTAAATCTGATCTAGCCGTCAAACGGTGGAGGAAGGTAATCTCTGGTCCCTACACGGTTAGATAGGCAAAAAATATGCATTAGCATATTTGAATGTACTAAGTATGCAAGCATGCAATGCATATGACTTACCAAACCTGCATTCAATGTTCGATAACAAGGGCACATAATATAGAAGGAGATATATAGCAAGAGATATAGTATATGATATGCCATGAAATCAATGATGCATGGAATGCACAAATACCATATATAGTGGGGATGGACTATAACTGACAAATCAAACTAATGTGAGCTATAACATAAATGTCTGATAAAGACCTCCTATCAGTAGGAGAAGATTACTTGCTAAGGGTAATCCACATCACATTTTACGACCATGCCTTTTTGGTGGATGGTCACCTTCTTTATGACCACGCATATCATATCATATCAATAAATGAATAACCATTCCTTATGACTTAATCTTTTTGATAATGGCATTTCATTCCTATATTGGCACATAGTTCAAGAGAAGGGAGAGGACCCTTCGGGATAGCCCTTATGCCCCAGTCTACCGATGTTAAGTCAATACATCCCATGAGAATACTTATACATATACATGCTTTCAAAAGAAGTAATAGTCATTTCAAATCACTTCAATGCACATTAGGGTTTAAAAGCCAAACACATTTCATAATCATTAGTACTCGGGCTAAAAAGCCAAATCATAGTTCAATCCATACTGTTTCTCACGCATAGGAGTAGCTCATGCTCATGACAATATAGTGCAGGCACCCAATATGCTCAAAGATCCAATAACAATAGATATTTATACGATCACATTCTTCTCATAACCATAATATTATCTAAATCATATACATAAACATAGTTGGGCTTAGCCCACTTCATAATTTTCATAAAATCCAATGTGCATGAATGCATATGCCATGAATGATGTGAGAATAGCATGGGTAATATAGATTCAATCTTAAATTAATAATTCAATATCAAATTCAAGTAAAAACATAAATAAAATTCATATTTGAATCATAGTTTAGGATAACCATGCATAAATCAACCTTTGAATGGGACATGCATATTCATAATTTTATAACTTCAATGCAAACTAGCATATTAGGGCTTAAATCAACTTAAAATCATTGATAAAGCATAGCCCATACATTAATTGATTTTATTAAATCATAATGTTGAAAAACCATATTGAAAGTAAGCAAAATTCCATGAAATTGAGTAAAAAGGATTTTGGGTCTTCTTGGTTGAAAGGGACCAAGAATCAATCTAACATACCTTAGCTATTAAAGAAGATTCAAGAAGAACTTTGAAGAAGAATAATCCTTCCCTTGATTCCTGTCATGTCCAAGCCTAGTGCCTAAACGTGACATGGCGAATGGGAACTGACGGGATCCCCAAACAAGCCTCTTAAGCATGTGTGGCAAATCATTGGTTTTGCAGAAGTAATAAAAGATAAATAAGCACATAGCATATAATTTCTAAAGGAAACGGGACTTTGGAATCATGCTATGGGATGTGATATGGAAGAGGATAAACACAAATCACATAGCAAATAAGTCTAAGGGGTGGGTAAGTATGACTCACGCTATGGGGCCACTTATGGACTTAGGACTTCTAACTTGTCAACACAAAAAACATTCACCATAATAGGGATAAGGGACTAAGGGAAAACTCCAACAAAACATAAAAATAATAACAGCCGAGCTCATAACACACAACCTATGTATCTAGCAACACCTATAACTACGAATGGAAGGGGCACAAGACATCTCCCGGGCTTACCTTCAAAGGTAGTATCCAAAAGTAGAGTAGTCCAAATAAAAGCATGAAAGTGAATGGATGTTGACCCCGGAGTGGAGGACTCACCAATAGAAATCTTCGAACAACCATCTAGCCACAAAGAGAAGGACAAATAGGAGCTACGGTCCCTACATTGTGAGATTATATAGGCAAAAGTATGCATTAGAATTTGGAATGTACTGAGTATGCGTGGTGTAATGCAACAAGGAACACAATCCATAATAATCAAAATGCATAATCATAATCGACAGATATAAACTCAATATGACATGTATGATTAATGCTTGTGTTAAAAACATGCATATAAACCATCAACTTGCAAAACATAACGTACATATGCGGGAGGAGACCTTAACCAACATATAAGAGCAAGTGAGCTATGACCTGGAATCCTGATGAAATCCCCTCATCAATAAAGATTTGGTCTACTTGCCAAAGGTAAACCATACTTCACCTTATGAGAACAACACCCATTTTGTATGAAGTAACCTTCCTTACGAGAAAAACACCCATTTTGAAAAGGATTTTCACATATATCACATCATATCATATTGTATAATATCATATCATATCATATCATATCATATCATATCATATCATGTGTGGTCCTTACAAGAACAACACCCATTTCGGAGGCATCTTTTCTTACCAAAACAACACCCATTTCGGAGAGGAACCTATCCTAGGGACATAGTTAAAGAAAAGGGAGAGACCCTTTGGAGCTCTAATGCCCTCAATTCATCAGTGCTATGTTGTCATCCCACAGGAATACATATGCTTATATACACATGCTTTCAAAAGAGAAATATTCATTTTTCCAAATCATTTCAATGCATTCTTAGTCTTAGAAACCAAACACTTATTCATAATAATTCATACTTAGGCTCACATGCCAAAAATTGCAATTCATAGTCATAATACTCATGCATAGGAATAACCCATTCATATACAAGATGGTGCAAGTACCCAAAATATTCAAAGATCCATAATCATAGACATATATGTTATTACATTCTTTTTATAACCAATACCTTATCAAAATCATATCGTAGAACATAATTGGGCTTAACCTACTTCCTAATTTATATAATAGTCCAACGTCATGAATGTGCATACCATGAATGATATGAAGAAAGCATGGGTAATTAAGTTTCAATCTAAAATCAATAATATAATATAAGATTCAAGTGAAAACAAAATTAAATCCACATTTAAAATGATAATATAATCACCATGCATAAATAAGCCTTAAAAGAGACATGTATATTCATAACTTCAAAACTTCAATGTAAATCATCATAATAGGAATTCAAGTAACTCAAAATCATCAAATATGTATAACTCATACATCAATTTAATTTGATAAATCCAAATAGTGAAAGCCCATATTCAAAGAGAGTTTAAATTCATGAAATTTGATTGAAGAGATTTGGGTCTCTTTGGTTGGAAAGGAACCAAAGATCAAACCCACATGCCTTATCATCTTAATGAAGAAAATACCCAACTTGGAGAGGTTAAAGACAAAACACTAGCTTGTTTCCTTCTACTTGGAAGCTTGAAGACTTGAGAGTAGTTGAGAGGATTATTAGGACTTGTATTATATTGAGTGAGTGGGAATGTGGTGGAGTAGCATTGAAAATGGATGATATAGGGCTTAAAAGAGGAAAAATGACGAGGTATTGGGCTTAGGGTTGGGGAAATGTCAAAAATATCATTTTAAAGCTGACTGACAAATTCCACAAAACCCCGTTTATGGGTAGTAATTCGTTTCACGACCCGTAGAGAGGGTCGTAGAAAAAGATAGTTTGACAGTGCTTCCCTAAAATGGGCATAACGTTTTGGTCCAAACTCTAAATTAGGTGAAAGTAATTGAGTTGTAAAGATAATTGAAAGAGGTTTCATTTGATGGGTGATTTAGCTTCTAATACATTGTGTGCTAAGAGATATGAGGATTTAAAGATGACACATATATGAACTCATACTAGAACTTAGGCAATTAGAATCGTTTACACTTGACTTGATGAGAGATGGGCTTGGAATTGCATGAGGGTTCATGAAGGGGCTAGATGAAGCTTTTAAGGGAATAGAAAAGGTTATAAGTCTCCTTATAAAAACCACTACACAGAACCACAAGACCCCATCTACAAGCTATAGAGTACTCTATGGGTCGTAGATGACTTTTCGTAATCTAAGGGTTCTGAAATTGAGTTATGGAAATTTGTCACGAAACCTTCTCTATGACTGATAGAGGGCTTTACTGGTTGTTTGTCGAGTCGTAGATTGAACTCCTAAAGGATCTCAGATGTCACAAAGGCTGACCAGGTTCCATGAAAGCATATAAGAGATGTACTTTATTTTACGACTCGTAAATCCTCGCATAAACACTACCTGTTTCTCCAAAAACTTTCCAAAGCTTATTTTCTTACATCTCTCATACCCCTCATACGTGGGGTCTTACATTATCTCCCCCTTGGGAATATTCTTCCCTCAATTTGCTAAGGCAAGCTCTAAGGAATGGAATACATTTACCCTATGCCAATGCACCATATACAAAAATGCAATACATGCAACATTTAAAATCCTTAAACCATGTCACGTATAGCTTTTACAATGCAACATAAAAATCACACAACTATGCGTAAATAACATGAGAATGGCATGCAAGGGGGAGAGGTTCTAAATCAAGAAGGATGATAATACCCCAAGCTTGGTTAGAATGGAAGAGATAGTGTTATCGATTTTCACATCTGCTTTAGCTTCTCTAGTCACACCATTGATCTGTCACTTCCTCAAACGACCTAGACAGATGCTACATCTTTATTCCTCAACCTCTTTACTTATCAGTTCAATATTCCCATGGAACTTCTTCATATGCTGAATTTTCCTCCACAACTCCTACAACCTCTAAGGCACTATGGAGTTTGATTCACCTAGGCACCTCCTCAACATAGACATATGGAATACAGGATGAACCAACTCCATCTCGTGAGGAACTCAAGTTCATAAGCTACTGTACCAATCCTTTTTATCATTTAGCAAGGGCCCATAATATTTGGCTCAAATTTCCCTTTCTGCCAAGACGAACAACACCTCTCATGGGTGAGAATTTCAAATGCACCCAACCAATATACCTCCTTCAAACCTCTATACATCTTTTCAGAATCTGGGTGAATACAAAAGGATAAGTTATGTGCCTCCTTCAAAATCAAACCCTTTGAGAAATCTACATTTCGTACACCCAACCTACCTTGGTGCCCAAGGGCACTATCACCCTCTTAGGAGAAAACCTCTATCTTGCCATCCTTCACTAATTCTTTCTATTCTAACAATGTGGGCCCAAGGTCCTGTTTAGATTTGGCCACTTCAATCAAAGAAGGGTCGAAATAATCTAGAACCACCATCACTCCATCTTTCGGCCTCATCTAACCTAACTCCCAACTAAGCCAAACAATGAACTTCTTTTTTCTTTCTTAAGATTCACTTTGTCTCCCTCACCTTACACCTCATGCCTAATAGATGCAACCTCTTTTAATCATAACCCTCATTTATCAAACTTAGAAAACAACTTCCTTCCTTCTTGGTTTGCAGCACTACCCTCAAAGCCTCTATGCTCTCCCTCGCTTCGGGAGTAAATAGAAACATCATTAATGATAACACAACAATCATGCCAAGGTAGGGATTAAAGGCCCTATTTATGATACCTATAAATATTACCGGTGCTTTAGTTAGTTGGATGACATCACCATAAACTCAAAATGCATACACTTTGTCTGGGAAGCCACCTCGGGTACATCACACTTCCTCACCATCGTTTGATGGGATCCGGACCTAAGATAAACTAAGACAAATAACTAGCCACTTGTAGTTGATCAAATGGATCATCTATTCTTGTAAGGGATACTTATTCTTTATTATGACCTTATTGAGTTGCCGGTTATCGATGCACATTCTTAGTTAGCCATCTTCATTCATTATAATCAATACTGTGTATCCTAAGGTGACTTACCAGTCCCTTTAAGACCCTTCTCCAATAAATCTTTCAATTGATCCTTTAACTCTACCACAACCATATGGTAGGGAGGAATGGAAACAAGTTGAATATCAGAGACAAAGTCTATACCAAACTCTATTTCCCGTTTGGGAGAAGTACCAGGAAATTCATTGAGAAGAACTCAAGAAATTGGTTAACCATTAACCAACTTAATAGGGAGGGACTCTAGACTCGACGTCCCTAATCCTCACAAGATGGTAAAATGTTACCCTTGGAAGTTTGTTTTTTTTGGGGCCCTAAGACAAGATACAGAATTATCCTTAACCATCAAATTATGACCTTCCCACCTCAGGACGGGCTCATAAGGAATCTGGAACTCAACCTTGCAGGTTCTACAATGAAGGTGAGCATGACATGCATGTAACAAATCCTTCTCAAGAATATTATCAAAATCTACTAGCTGACGCTTACCAAAATCATAAGGCAATATTCTATGCAATATATTCAATATATACATGGGAAGAACTCTATAGACTCTTCTAGAAACAATGGACTCGCCAACGGAGGTAGAAAACTCAAAGGGTTCAGACAATGATTTGGAATACACCTTAGGCTATTATAATAAATGTAGTAATGAAAGAGTAAGTGGCACCTAGATCCAATAAATCATATACATCATATTCATAAAACATTTAACGTATCGGTGATAACATTGAGGGCCTCATCCAACTCTTGCCTCTCTTAAAGATCAGAGAATCAGTTTCCACATGGACCTGCTCTTATTATGGGCACCTTCTTGCACTCTCCCTCTTGGAACCACTTGACCATAAGGACACCCTTCCTTACCTCTTTTAGCAACATAAGGACACTCAGAGATTTAGTGCCCTATTTTCGCACAACCAAAATAACCACCGAGTCCTCTCTAACAAACACCGCCATGTTTTTTCCCACTCCATCAACTCTTAGGAGAAATAACACCAACCTTGGCACCAACTTGTGCCTTTTGAGTTCCATGGGCACTATGTATCTTTGAGGGCAATCACCTTTACCTTTCCTTTAAGCATATGGAAAATCAACAATCTTGTGGCCCATGTTGCCATACCAAAAGCATGCATCCTTTTCCTCAAACATGTGTCGGCATGATTCTTTCCACATTTTGGGCAACTAAGAGGACTTGGTGCACCATTACCGCCGAGCTTAGCATATGCGAGTCCTCTTTCAAATGGAACCCTTCTTCTCCCTTTTGTGGAGGCCACAGGACAATCTTTCAACTTATGCCTAATACCGTCACACTTGAAACAACCTTCGGTGTCAACCAAACACCTTTCTTGATGCTTCATGCCACACACTTTCTAAATGGCGAAAGAGTGCCTTTACTTGACTTGGGTGCCAATAGAGACACCCACTTGTTGTCTTAGTTGGGTGGTTGCAACTTTGGTCAATAACCATAAAGCATTGTGAATCTCCGTATTTGATATGTCATTGTAAGGAAATTGATTCTCAAGTGAGGGATAGTTACCATCTTGTCCACTATTCTGAATAGCTTGAGACATATTCTAAAACATAACAGATAGGGATAAAAATAAACCTTAGAGGATTTAGCTCTACCACATGACATAGATCATGAAGAAGTGCTTCATTTCCTAAAATGGCTCATAGCCTCTTATTCATAGTTGTAGCACGCTTCACAACCATGAATAAGACGCTACTTGACGCGATAAGTTGGATTTTCGAGGACCATTTATAAACATAGTGCTCTAATACCAAGCTTGTCACGACCCAATCCTAGGGCCTAGATATGACGCATCGAATGGGAATTGAAGCGATCCCCAAACAGGCTTCTTAAGCATACGTAGCACATTATTGGTTTCGTGGAAGCAATAAATGATAAATAAGCACATAGCACCTAATTTATAAGGGAAATGGGGCTTTAGACTCACGCTATGGGGATGTTATAGGAAAGAGGACAAACATGAATCACATAGCAAATAAGTCTAAGGGGCGGATAAGTATGACTCACGCTATAGGGGCATTTAGGGACTTGGGACTTCCAACTTGTCAACGTAGAAAACATTCACCACAATATGGATAAAGGACTAAGGGAAAACTCTAATAATATATAGAAATTATAAGAGTTGAGCTCATAACATACAACGCATGTATCCAACAACACCTCTAACTACAAATGGAGCAGGGGCCAACATATCTCCTGGGCTCACCTTCAAAGGTAGTACCCAAAAAACAGAATAGTCGAAATAAAAGCATGAAAGTAAACAGATGTTGTCTCCGAAGTGGAGGACTCACTGATAGCAATCTTTGAACAACCATCTAGCCATGAAGAGAAGGAGGATAAGAGCTCCGGTCCCTACATGGTGTGATCATGTAGGCGGAAGTATGTGTTAGTACTTGGAATGTACTAAGTATGTAGGGTCCAATGCAATAAGGAACATTAGCCATAATAATCAATATGAATAATCATAATCGATAGATATAAATACAATATGACATGTATGATCAATGCTTGTGTTAAGAAATGCATGTAAACCATCAACTTGCATAATATAACATACATATGTGAGAGGATACCTTAGCTGACATATAAGACCAAGCGAGTTATTACATGGAATCCCAATGAAATCCCCTAATCGATAAAGATGTGGTCTACTTGCTTAAGGTAAACCATACTTCAGCTTACGAGAATAACACCCATTTCAGATAGAATTTTCATATATATCATATCATATCATATGATGTCTTCTCCTTATAGGAATAACACCCATTTTGGAGGCATATTTCCTTACCAAAACAACACCCATTTCAGAAAAGAACCTATTGTAGGCACATAGTTAAAAGAAAGAGAGCAGTGCTAAGTTATCATCCCACAGGAATACATATGCGTATAAATATACATGCTTTCAAAAGAGTCAATAGTCATTTTTCCAAATCATTTCAGTGTATTCTCAGTCTTAGAAACCAAACACTTATTCATAATAATTCATACTTCGGCTCAAATGCTAAAATCGTAATTCATAGTCATAATACTCATGCATGGTAATAGCCCATTCATCACAAGATGGTACAAGCACCGAAAATGTTCAGAGAGCCGTAATCATAGACATATATGTGATAAAATTCTTTTCATAACTAATACTTTATCAAAATCATATCATACAACATAATTGGGCTTAATCCACTTCATAATTTCCATAATAATCCAATGTCATTAATACAAATGTCATGAATGATATGAGAAAAGCATGGATAATTAAGATTCAATCTAAAATCAATAATATAATATATGATTCAAGTGGAAATACAATTAAATCCACATTTAAAATCATAATATAACAACTCATGCATAAACAAGCCTTAAAAGGGACATGCATATTCATAACTACATAACTTCAACGTAAATCATCATAATAGGGCTTCAAGTAACTTGAAATCATCAAATATGTACGACCCATACATTAATTTAATTTAACAAATCCAAATAGTGAAAATCCATATTCAATGAGAGCTTAAATTCATGAAATTTGATTGAAGAGATTCGGGTCTCCTTGGTTGGAAGGAACCAAAGATCAAGCCCACTTACCTTATCAACTTAATGAAGAGAATACCCAACTTGGAGAGGATAAAGACAAATCCCTAGCTTGTTTCCTTCTTCTTAGAAGCTTGAAGACTTCAGAGTACTTGAGAAGATTGTTGGGACTTAGGTTATTTTGAGTGACTGGGAATGTGGTGGATTAGGGTTGAAAATGGATGATATGGGGTGGACAATAGGAAAAATGATGAGGTATTGGGCTTAGGGTGTGGGGAAAGGTCAAATATACCCTTTTTAAAACTGGTTGGATAGGTTCCACGAAAGTCCATTTATGGGTCGTGATTCATTTCATAACTCGTAGAGAGGGTCTTACGAAAAGGCAGTTTGACAGTGATTCAATAAAATGGCCATAATGACTTGGTCCTAACTCTGAATGAGGTGAAACCAATCGTTTGGAAAGATAATTTAAAGATCTTTCATTTGGTGGGTTATTCAGCTTCTAATTCATTGTGTCCTAAGAGATATGAGGATTTGAAGTTGACACATATATGAATTCATACTAGAACTAGGCGATTGGAATCGTTTGCACTTGATTTGATGAGAGAGGGGCTTTGAATTGCATGAGGGGTCATGGAGGGGCTAGATGAGCTATTAAGGGAATAGAAAAGGCTAGTACTTTCCTTATAAAAATCACTGGAGAGGACCACGAGACCCCGTCTACGAGCCATAGAGCATTCTATGGGCCTTAGACGACCTTTCGTGAACTAAGTGTTCTGAAATTGAGTAATGGGAATTTGTCACAAAACCTCCTCTACGACACGTAGAGACTTTATGGATTGTCTTCTGAGTCGTAGATTGAACTCCTGAAGTTTCTTAGATTTCACCAAGGCTGACTGGGTTCCCGTAAACATATACGAGTCATAGTTCATTTTACGACTCGTAAACCCTCTCATAAACGCCGCCAGTTTCTCCAAAAATTTTCCAAGCTTATTTTCTTGCATCTTTGATACCCCACATAGGTGGGTTCTTACATTATATCCCCCTTGGGAACATTCTTCCCCCAATGTTCTAAAACAAGCTCTAAGGAACGCTATACATGCACCCTATGCCAATGCACCATATACAAAAATTCAACACATGCATCATATAAAATCCTTAAACTATGTCACAAATAGCATTTACATGCAACATCAAAATCACATAACCATGCATAAATAACATGAGAATAACATGCAAGGGGAAAAGGTTCTAAATCAGGAAGGATCGTAATACCCCAAGCCTGATTAGAATGGAAGAGATAGTGCTATCGCTTTTCACATCCACTTCAGCTTCTCTAGTCACACGATTGACCTGTCGCTTCCTCCAAAGGACCTTGACAGATGCTACACCTTTATTCCTCAATCTCTTTACTAATTAGTACAATATTCCCGTGAAACTTCTTCATATGTCAAATTTCCTGCACAACTCCTACAACCTCCAAGGCACTGTTGAGTTTGAGTCACCTACGCACCTCCTCAACATAGACACACAAAATATAGGATGAACTAACTCCATTTCGTTAGGAACTCAAGTTCATAAGCTACCGTACCAATCCCTTTCATCATTTATCAAGGACCCACAATCCTTTGGCTCAAATTTCTCTTCCTACCAATACGAATAACACCTTTCATGGGTGAGACTTTCAACTACACCCAACAAATATACCTCCTTGAAACCTCTATACATCTTTTCAGAATCGGGGTGAATATAATGTTCTCAATTATGTGCCTCTTTCAAAATCAAACCCTTCGAGAAATCAACATTTTGTACACTCAACCAAACTTGATGCCCAAGAGCACCATCTCCTTCTTGGAAGAAAACCTCCATCTTGCCATCTTTCACCGATGCTTTCTATTCTAACAAAGTATGGTTGAGGTCCTGCTTAAATTTGTCCAATTCAATCAAAGAAGGGTCGAAACAATCTAGAACCATTATCATTTCATCTTTCGGCCTTATCTAACCTAACTACCAACTAAGCCAAACAATGAACTTCTTTTTTTTTTAAAGATCCACTTTGTCACCTTCACCTTACACCGCATGCCTATTAGATGCAACCTCTTTTAATCATAACCCGTATTTATCAAACTTAGAAAACAACTTCCCTTCCTTCCAGGTTTGCAACACTACACTCAAAGCCTCATATGCTCTCCTTTGCTTCGGGAGTAAACCAAAATGTCATCAATAAATACCACAATAATCATGCCAAGGTAGGGATTAAAGACCCTATTCATGAGACCCATAAATATTACCAGTGCTTAATTTAGTCGAATAACATCACCATAAACTCAAAATACATACACCTTGTTGGGGAAACCACCTCAGGCACATCACACTTCAGAAGATCTATCTTAGACAAATGATTAGCCCCTTATAGTTTATCAAATGGGTCATCTATTATTGCAAGGGATACTTGTGCCTTATTATGACCTTATTGAGTTGTCGGTTATCGATTCATATTCTTAGTTAGCTATCTTCCTTCCTTATAATCAATATTGGTGTACCCCAAAGTGGCTTACTAGGCCCTTGAAGACCCTTCTCCAATAAATAATTCAATTAATCCTTTAACTCCACCGGGCCATATGGTAGGGAGGAATGGAAATGAGATGAGTATTAAGGATAAAATTTATACCAAACTCTATTTCCTATTTGGGAGTAGCACCAGGAAATTCATTGAGAAAAACATCAAGAAACTGGTTAACCACTTAAATTGACTTAATAGGGAGGGACTCTAGATTTGACGTCCCTAACCCTTAAAATATTGTAAATGTAACCCTTAGAAATCAAATTTTTTTCAGGCCTTAAGATGAGAAACAAACCTATCCTTAACAGTCGAATTATGACCTTCTTACCCAAGGACGGGCTCATAAAGAATTTGGAACTTAACCTTGCGGGTTCTACAATTAACGGGAGCATGATATGCATGTATCCAATCCATCTCAAAAATATTGTCAAAATCTGTTAGGTCAAGCTCAACAAAATAGTAAGGCAACATTCTATGCAATATAGACGCTGGACAAACCTTATATACTCTTCTTGACTCACCAATGGAGGCAGACACCTCAAAGGGTTCACACAATGATTCGGAATACACCTCAAGCTATTACAAACAAATGGAGTAATGAAAGAGAAAGTGGCACCTAGATCCAATAAATCATAGATATCATATTCATAAAATCTTTAACATACCGGTTACTACATTGAGGGCCTCGTCCACTTCTTGCCTCTCTTGAAGATCATAGAATCGGTTTCCACATGAACCTACTCTTAGTGTAGGCAACTTCTTGCACTCTCCCTTTTGGAACCACTTGACCATGAGGACACCCTTCCTCACCTCTTTTAGCAACATAAGGACACTCAGAGATTTTGTGCCCCATTTTCCCATAACCAAAACAACCACTAGGTCCTCTCTAACAAAAGCCGCCATGTTTCTTCCCACACCTTCAACACTTAGAAGAAATAACACCACGCTTGGCACCACCTTGTGTCTTTTGAGTTCCATAAGCATTATATCCTTGAGGGGGATCACCGTTACCTTTCCCTTGAGCATATGGACAATCAAAAATCTTGTGGCCCATCTTGCCACACCGAAAGCATGCACCCATGTTCTTCAAACATGTGCCAGTATGTTTCCTTCCACATTTTGGGCATCTAAGAGGACATGGTGCACCATTACCATCGAGCTTAGTATATGGGAGTCCACCTTCAAATTGAATCCTTCTTTTTCCTTCTGCAGAGCCACAGGAAATCTCTCACATTATGCCCAATATCGCCACATTTGAAACAACCTTTGCTGCCAAACAAAAACCTTAACTATGGATGTATTATCAATGCTTGTGCTAAAACATGCATGTAAACTATCAACTTGCATAACATAATATACATATGTGGGAGGCGACCTAACCAACATATAAGACCACGCAAGCCGCTACTTGGAATCCCAATGAAATTCCCTCATCGGTAAAGAGGTGGTCTACTTGAGAAAGTGAAATCGTACAGTACCTTACGGGAAAAACACCTATTTCATATGAAGTAACCTTCTTTATGGGGAAAAAACCCATTTCGGATAGGATTTTCACATATAAGCATATCACATTATATCATATCATGTCTTCTCATTACGGGACGCTAGGCACATAATTCAAGAAAAGGGAGAGAGCCCTTGGTAAAATCTCAAACGCCCCCAATCCATCAGTGCTCAGTCATCACCCTGTAGGAATGTACATACGTATATATATATATGCTTTCAAAAGAGGCAATAGTCATTTTTGAATCGTTTCAATGCATTCTTAGTGTTAGAAACTAAACACTTATTCATAATAATTCATACTTAGGCTCAAATGTCAAAATCGTAATTCATAGTCATAATACATCTGCATAGGAATAGCCCATTCATATACAAGATGGTGCAACCACTCAAAATGCTCAAAGAGCCATAATATAAACGTATATGTGATCACATTCTTATCATAACTAATACCTTATCAAAATCATATCATAAAACATAATTGGGATTAACCCACTTCATAATTTCTATAATAATCCAATGTCTTGAATGGAAATACCATGAATGATATGAGAAAAGCATGGATAATTACGATTCAGTCTAAAATCAACAATATAATATAAAATTTCAGTGAAAACATAATTAAATCCACATTTCAAATCATAATATAAGCAATCATACATAAACAAGCCTTAAAAGGGACATGCATATCCATCACTTCAAAACTTTAATTTAAATCATCATAAGAGGGCTTAAAGTAGCGTAAAATCATCAAATATGTACAACCCATACATCAGTTTAATTTAATAAATCCACATGGTGAAAATCCATATTCAAAGAGAGCTTAAATTCATGAAATCTGATTGAAGAGATTTGGGTCTCTTTTGTTGGAAGGAACCAAATATCAAACCCACATACCTTATCAACTTAATAAAGAGAATACCCAACTTGGAGAGGATAAAGACAAAACCCTAGCTTGTTTCCTTCTTCTTGGAAGCTTGAAGACTTTAGCGTAGTTAAGAGGATTTTTGGGACTTGGGTTATTTTGATTTAATGGGAATGTGGTGGATTAGGGTTGAAAATGGATGATATAGGGCGTACAAGAGGCAAAACGACGAGTTATTGGGCTTACGGGGTGGAGAAAGGTCAAAAATACCCTTTTTAAAGATAGCCAAATAGGTTCCATGAAAACCCATTTATGGGTCATAATTCATTTCACGACCCGTAGAGAGGGTCGTAGAAAAAGACAGTTTGACAGTGCTTTACTAAGACAAGCATAACATTTTGGTCCGAACTCTACATGAGTTGAAACTAGTTGCATTGGAAAACTAATTCGAAGAGCTTTCATCTGGTGGGTGATTCAGCTTCTAATTCATTGTGTGCTAAGTGATATGAAGATTTGAAGTTGACATATATATGAACTCATACTAGAACTTAGGAGATTGGAATCGTTTGCACTTAACTTGAAGATAGAGGGGCTTGGAATTGCATGAGGGGTCATAGAGGTGCTAGATGAAGCTTTTAAGCGAATAGAAAAGCTTAGAAATTTCCTTGTAAAAATCACTGGACAGGACCACGAGACCCGCTCTATGAGTCATAGAGCATTCTACGGGCCGTAGACGACCTTTCGTAACCTAAGGGTTCTGAAATTAAGTTATAGGAACTTATCTTGAAACCTTACCTATTACTCATAGAGGGCATGGGTCATCTGTCAAGTCATAGATTAAACTCCTGAAGGATCTTAAATTTCACAAAGACTGACCAGGTTCCATGAAACCATATACGAGTCATAGTTCATTTTATGTCTCATAACCCCTCTCATAAACACTGCTAATTTCTCCAAAAATTTTCTAAAGCTTATTTTCTTTCATCTCTCATACCCCTCATAGGTGGGGTTTACAATTCCCAAGATTAATTTCACAAGAGTCCTTTAATAGATTTCTTAAGATTGTCTTGATAAAATTTCTGTGTAAGGATCAGTTTTGAATGAAAAGAATGTAGTTTAAGTCATTTGGAGGTCTTAAGATAGCATAGGATGTCATAAAAGACCCTTAGAAGAAGCAACAATTACAAAAAGACCATTAATGAAGCAAAATTCTATTTCTTGCCTAGGGTCCCGTGAGGTAGTCTTATGGTCTGTATAAGGTTTCATGGACTGATGAATTGGAAAGCTAATTCAAAGAGCTTCAATTTGATAGGTTATGGGCCACCCCAATTATTTTTGTACTAAGAGATATGACCCTTTAAAGCTGACATTTCTATCAGTTCTTGTGAAAAGCTTAGCCAATGGAATTCCTTTGAACTTGGCTTGATGAAGGAGGCCCACGATGACCTTAAACCACATAAATAATCTTGAATAGAGGGATTGAAATTGAACTTGACTTGAGCTTCAAGGTTATACACTTAGATAAATTTGACGAAGGCATCTCACATGGTCGACTTCATGGCTCGTAGCACTTTACACGGACTGTATGATCCTCCGTACCACTTCACCTAGAAACTTCTTCAAGATAAAGTTCAGAGATGGTGATGAAGTACTTAGAAAATATTCACTCTAGGAGCCGCACTGGCGGCCACACAGGCCGTACCACTTCACACAGATTGTGTACTTGGTCCTATCACTACATTTGGTCCCAAAATTATGGGGTTTGAAGCCAAGGACAACACACGGCCCACAATATGGTCCATGAAGTGTCACATGGACCGTGAAGGGTCTAAGTATGGTGTGCCTTAGTTCAAAACCCCACTTTTAAGTGCCAACACTCCTCGATAGGCCAAGGTCCTCTTCATGGGGGCTCAATACGGGTTGTGTGACCTTACATGGACTGTGAGGGCTCCCATGGAGCGTCACCTCGGTCCAAAACTTCCTGAAACTGATGTGTCAAGCTCCAGTGAGATAGTACAATATCCATGTCCTTACAGGAACTAGTAGGTAAGGGTTAGTAATGGACACAATGGAGATGGGCCAAGTCACATAGTGAAATTTTCCTCTCGCCTAAACCAAAAGGTTTGGTGAACTTAACTTAGCATCCTACTTGCTACATGTTAGAGAGAATTAGGTTATTTGGAGATATTAAGTTAGGGGATTATGGGGAACACAATACCCTAGTTTCTCTGTATATTGATTTAACTCCTATATCAGTTAGGTTTAATTTTCTAGTGATTTTTGCAACCCTCTCTTGGGGAAGTAAGTTGGTTAATCACTCAAATTGCATTAACTAAATTCTCCTAGGCCTACGTATTCCCTTAGATTTGACCCTAACCTTGCTTATATTCTAGTTCTTGACAAGAACTGCTTTATCCTCAAAAAGGGGGTGTAACTTGGGCGACATCATGGTGCAACCCAAATTATTATTCACTTTCATGGAGTTATGGGAACTTTTGTGCTCTGCAATCGTGGATAAGGTTCCACATTCGCGGATTACATTTTTGGAGATTTCGAGGGTAGTTTTGGTATTTTGAGTTTAAGCTAGTTTAACTAGCTTGTATTGATAAGTGTGTCATGGAGACCTCAGAATCGTAATTCGATGATTCTATTGAGTTCAGATCATCATATTTTGTATGGATACATATAAAGTTTGTGAAATTCTGAGCCCTAATGAGTTCCGAGGGTTCGATTTGAGTTTTTCCATTGGATGGTGTGAGGGGTATCTGGTGCAACCCAAATTGCTCTCTGCCTTTGTAGGTGTATGGGAACTTTTATGTTCCGTGGTAACGGACAAGGTTCCGCCTTCGTGGAGTACATTTTTCCTCTGTCATCTTTAATGATATAAAACTCCTATTTTCACACCATTTTAAAATTTCAAGCTTTGGAAGGCATTTTTTGAAGAGGGTTATCAGAGAAATCTTTTGGGTAAATGTTTCTAACATAATTTTGAGTAATTTCCATAGTTTTAGTTTTGATTTTTACTTGAATTTTATGATTTTGTATATCCAAAAATTGGGGATTTTCGGTCTATGATTTGGAAACTTTAAATAGGAATTTCTCCATTGATATGAACTCACTTTTTACAGAATTTTCACCCAATAAATCTATTTATTTTGTGTAGAATCCAATTTTGAAGTCAAAATCTAGATTTTTATACTTTCAAATTTTTGTCCTAATGTTGATCATTTTGCCTCAGCCTAAAATATGCCAATATAGGTATCAAAATACACATCTTGATACATAGTATCCATTATTGATAGTGGTTGATCTGGATCATTTGGAGGTTTGAGTTGATTGAAAGTTTGTTCGAGTACAATTTCAACATCGAGGCAGGTTCGACCAAATATTAAATAAATAGCGATCCTATTGATAATTGAGATAAATTCATCAGAATTGAAATAACTTTGGATATCATTATTATATTATGATACTTGAGATGTTTTGGAATGTATGGTGGTAATGTGGGAATCGTGAGATTATTTGGGGAGTTAAGGGATAAATTGAGGAAATTTTTGATGTTTTAGGGGCTTGTGAGACTATCTTGGGGACTTGTGGAATTCAACTTCTTTGACAAAGAGATTATAGATGATAGTGTGATAATGAGAGTCCTGTTGATGGTATTGTCATATTAGTTGATATACTTGTCCTGGCATTTATGAGATTATGGCCATTGTATCCAATTATTGTTACATATCTTTCTATCATAACTTATACTTGTGTGGTTGCATTGGTATGTGTATACCTTATTCAATTGTTGCATTGGTATGCACATATCCTATGTTGACTGCGTGTATGGGTATGCACATATATTATACTCCATTGTTGCATTGGTATGCATATATCCTCTATTCAATAGTTACATTAGTATGCACGTATTGTATAATCCATTATTGCATTGGTATGCATATATCCTATATTGACTAGTTGCATTGGTATGCACATATCTTATACTCTATTATTGCATTGCTATGCACATAGTTTCATACTTATATTGTGGCACTGGCATGCACACTTCATAATTATAGCATGTCCTTGGCATGCAGATATTTTACTTATATCTACTCTACCTGAGGCATGCGACTCCTCGAGTTTATCTTAAGGCCTGTGATGCTTCAAGGTATTTTATCTTAAGACATGCAACATCTTGAGATGTTTCAATACATGGCCTGATGAACCCTTGAGTTCTATCTTATAGCTTAGCTCGGCAGATATGTACCCTAGCACTATGATGGTCGTGATTATCCGTACATCACCTGCAATGCCTCTACGTTCTATTTTGTAGCTTTTTCTGGATATATGTGTACATCAACCCCGCGAGGTCAACATTTCATCTCATACATAGCCTACGATACCATTGGATTTAGGAATAACATTGTCTTACATCATTGATTTGGTTTATTATCTATACTTATTATTCTTTGTGATCATCTTTTATTGTGTACTAACCCTTTTGAAGCAGGTGCTAGGATTCTTCGTTATTATATACTTGTTTGTTTTCTCTTACTTATTCGGTTGAACCTAGACATTATGATGTACTCACCTCTACTTTGTTTCCTCCCTGCAGATCATGCACAGGGACCTTGATAGGGTAGTTAATTCATTCTACTAGAATTTTTCTCCATTCATCAAGATTTTAGCGGTGAGACTCAAGCTTCGAGTCACCATGGATATTTGAGACTTATTTTATTTTCTTTTCTTTCATACTATGTATCAGACATAGCATCTTAGTATCTCATCTTGAGATATTTGTATTTACTCTTGGTACTACTTTAGATACTCTTGAACTCATGACTCAAGGTTTTGGTATAGTCTATGTTATGTCATGATTGTTTCAGCTTTACCTTATTTTTTCTATAGTTTTGGTCTAATTTTGGATCGTGACAATATACATATACTTTGAAGGTATCCTGTAATAATTGATATCTTTTTGTAGTAGATATCTTTTTTTTCTCTCTTTGATACCATCAGAGTTCATATATGCCTACATAGTGTAAAGTAATAATTAATTAGTTGTGCAATAAAGGACCACCTATTGCTCCTTGATGTTTTTACAGTATATGTTTAGCAAATGGAGTGATTTTTTCTTCTTAATACCATCAGTGTATACATATACCTTGAAAGTATCCAATAATAATTGATAGCCTTTTGTACTGGCTGACTTGTTTTTTGGTCCTTGATTCCATAAAAAATTATATATATCAAGATGGTAACAAGTAACATATTATTAGCTTCGTAATAAAGGTCTCTCTATTACTCTCGGGCTCCATTGTAGTATATGTCAACTCTTTTGCCATCAAGGGGACGAACAAATATAGTGACTTTTCCTTATTGACACCATCAGAATATACATATTATTTCAAGGTATCCAGTTATAATTGATATCCTTTTATAGTTGATGTCTTATTTATCAAGTAATATATAATAAGTTTGGCAATAAAGGTCCCTTTATTACTCCTGGATACCGTTGCAATATATATATACTCTTACAATTTCAAGAGGGAACAACTGCACTGTTGTTTTCTTCTTGATACCATCAAACTATACATATTCTTTGAAGGTAACAAGTAGTAATAGAAAATCATTTGTAGTGGCTGCGTGTCTTTTCTACTTGATACCATTAGAGTTCATATATACCGAGATGGTACCAACTAATAATTAATTTTTTTTGCAATAAAGGATTCCCTATTGGTGCTAGCTTCCATGACAATATATATGTATACACTTATGACATGATGATACCTATATGGTATTAATTGATATCTATTGCAGTATATGTATTCTCTTATGGCATCGAGGGAGGAACTAAAGTAGTGATTTTTCCTTTTTGATACTATCATAATATACATATTCTATAAAGGTATACAATAATAAATTACAACCTTCCATATTGTTTGTCTTCTTTTCTCTCTTTAATACCATCAAACTTTATACACAATAAAGATGGTAATTAATTAACTTTATTGTAAAGGATCCCTATTCTTCCTAGATGCCATTACAATACACACACACTCACACACACACACACATATATATATATATATTCAGGGTTTAGGGTTCCTATATATATA
>JAABOM020102087.1:0-26102 GCA_011800125.2 Solanum clarkiae | reverse complement strand
AGTGCAATTTCAGAAAATTTACGAAATTTTTTCCAACTCGACGAATTACCATAATTATTTATTTACGGGGTTTAACAGATTATCATTAACATTGAAGGTACAAATTAATACATCTTAAAAATAACAAATAGAAACCAAATCACAACAATAACAATAATAGTGACATCAATACTAGTGCTTGATCTCTCATGCCTTGCTTATCTTCTTTGTCTTCCCTGTCTACTTTGTCTTCCTTGTTCGGAAGTTATTGCTATGTTGTTCATTTGATATTGTTTTTGGCTTATTGTATTATTAGCGTCAAACCATCGAAAGAACCCACAACCATTACTAGAGGTATAGTTTTGACAACCCTAAAACATTCTCCCAGGATTAGTTGATGTCCTTGACATCCTAAGTTCAGCATGAAGTCCTCAATAACATCAAAAAACTGTCATGGTGAAAACCAACAAAGTGAGGAAATAAAAATGTGCGACTAGGAAAGAGAAGAATAGAACGAATGAAGAAAATAAAAAAATTTAAGAGAGCAGAAAAGCTAGTGAAGAAGGAGAAGAAGAAGAAATTTTCCCAATAATGGTGATTTCAAGAGAATACCGAGAGGAGGAAGAAGATGGGGTCTTAAAGAACTAATTTTTATTGTTGCTAGTGTTTACGCTCCAAAGGTGTGTGTTTCACACGCTTCTTGTTTGCATTTTCCACATAACATGTCATGTCAAAAATTAGGTTTAAAAGGTAGAGATTAATATGGGTTGAGGGGTTTAGATGACAAAGGGTTAAGTAGGAGGGTCCAGAATACAATCAAGTATAAGTACAGGGGCGTATTAGACCATTCCGCCATTGCTTATTGAATACAAAAAGTAACAATTTAGAGTTGAATAGTTAGGAGTTAAATAATTAATATCTTAAAATTTAATTTTAAAAAAGACTTCTAAATATAAAATTAGTAGTTTCATGTTTCTAACATAATTTCAGTTACTCTTTTTTTTTTTTAAAAAAATGTTATATTACATACTTTTGTTAACAAAATATTTGATAATCTAAATTTTAATTAATTTCAAAGTTTTAAATATTAAAAAAATAATAGTAATATTTTTCCTTTCATTCGCAGTCTAGATAATTATTTATATAAAAATAGTCCTAAATCAAAAGTGAATTCTAAATATAAAGAGATTATAATTCAAAAATAAATCTTGAAATTAAATAAGTAAAAGAGTAAATACTTAATAACTTTTTTAAAAAAAAATTACTGAAAAGACGATTTTGTCTAAAGGAGAGTCTTTGAATGAAGGGCAAAAAGTTCAAACAGCATTTCTAAGGGCCTTCATATTTTTAATATAGTATAGAATAGATAGTTAGTAGATTATATGTCGGGTATACGTGTTTTGCATGTGTGTATTGTGTCAATTAATAAAAATTGTATATAAATAAATAAATTATTATGTGTGTAGCTTATATTATTGAGTGCACAACTATCGATAATCATGTAAATATTACTTTCTCAAATTATCAAGTTTATAAATACATTATTTTTCTATTTTTATCGCATGATGCAAAATAATTTCATTCTATTTGACAATAATAGTAGACAAAGTAATTGAATATATTTCTGATTCTAAATATGTCTTTTTTTTCATTTGATGTCTGATATCTGTATTGGAGCTCCTACTAAATTTGAATCGGACACTATAGAACCCATTTAAGGTAGAGCTCCCAACAGAATTTACTCCATACTCATGGCTTGAACCCAAGACCTCTGACTAGAAATAGAGCAGTTTCACTACTGTACCATAACCCATGTTGATAATTCCTAGTATCTAAGGGAAAATATATCTTAGTTTATCATTGAGTTTTAAATTCGTATCTACATCTTATCTACCTTGATATATATTATAATTAATACTTCATTTCACATAGAAACTGATCCTATATTAATAAAATAATTAACGTGAAAAAGTTATGTAACACCCCCAAATTCACCCTACCCAGCCTGAGTAAATGCCCTGAGAAAAACTGAGAGAAATGATTCAGAAAAGTCATTGGAGGAAACCATGAAGACTACCTATGGCCCATAGACAAGGCCTCATAGGTGCCCTTGTGACTTGGTGAATTTTTCTAAGTCTGAGGCCCATGTACGTAAAAGTCTACGGACAGTATGTCATTCCACGGCCTGTAGATCATGGTCCATAGATTAATGACTCGAAAATCAACTTTCCTGGTTATTAAGTGACGAGTTAACAGATGGCCCATAAATGGACTTGTATCCCGTAAGTCCGGTTCATAGATTGAAGTTCCAAAAAGTTCAGGATTTCTGAACCTTGAAACCTCGAGTTATCAAATGGACCGTAACATAACCTACGAGCTATAGGAAGTGGTTTGTAAGTCCCATGTTCAATTTTTAGTAGCTCAATTTTTGAGTACTTTCACCTATGATAGGTGACTTACGGCCCGTAAATGGACCTACGACCCATAAACAGGTTTCGTGGTTCCAATCGACAGCTTTAAAAAAGGGGTAATTTCATCTTTTTCCACCTTTTAAAAATAAAATTCACGACATTTTGGACTTGTTTTAGACCCTTATCAGTACCCTAAGGGTATTACTCCTCATTAAATACTTAGAAATTCTAAAGAACATCGAGGAAGGGGAGGAAGCTAGGGTTCTGAGCATACGAGTAGAGATTGTCTGAAATCTGATCGTCCTTTGTAATATCCATGTATGTAAGGCTAAACTAAAACATGAAATTATTCTTCCATATGCCCTTTTTAATTGAGATAAATTAAAGGGTAAAAGTATTGAGTTTGTATGCATGTTCTTGAACGATTTCTTGTGAACTGTGTACATTCTATGTATTTTTATATGTTAATGATCATCATAAATTTGATTTACTTTATATATATTTTTACATGAGTTATTCTACAAACCCTACATAGTACCTCATAAAAGATTGCATGATTGAACATAGGGACTGAGTCTAGAGCCTTGATCTGAGAATGTTGACTGTGATTATAATGTGATCATGATTATAGATTGATAGAATTTGATGGTCCCATGAGTCTTCAAATTTGAACTCTAAAGATTTGTCTAAATTGAAAGTCCTCCTTCATGACTGTCCAATTCACTCTTGAATGGTTGATGAGATTGATTGGTCGACTAGTCTAAAGATTGATTTGATAGAACTGATAAGCTGAAAGAGGTTATTAAGAGACTCACTGAGTTGTTGATTTGAAGTGAGTGTTTTATGAACATTGAGTCTTGGGAGGAGTATCGAATACCGAATTGAGTAAGAGTAAGTCCAACTCAAACTTAATAACTACGTTGCCAAATGTAAAAGAGGATTGAAACCATTAAATCAAAGCTTTCCTCGTGATAGGTCCTTGAAAGAATGTAGGACTCATTTTGATTTGACTCAGTCCATTATGGATCGATTCGTTCTTTATCCTAGCCAGTTTAAATGGTTGTGGCAACATCAACGGGATTATTGTATGATCACTGGCTATTAAGTGATTGTTGTCGGATAAGAGAAACTCACAGATAGGTTCTACACTGATAATACTCTGACTTAATTGGGTTGGATTTGAACGAGATTTAATTTGCCCTGATTGGCCACTATTTACTCTTTATTATTATTTTAAATAGACATTTGACATATTGATTTAGCATTTTCTGAGTTGATGTTATTCTACCTATATCTGTTTCATTTAACCATTCTACATACTCGTACATTTCACATATTGATATCCATTTGGTCTACATCATTTAATAATGTAGAGACAAGTACCAGAGGTCATTAACATGCTCACAGTTGAGTATCCATTATAGTTAGCTGACTTGATAAGTCCTCCCCTTCTTCCGGAGGATGCACGTTTACACTATCATTTAGCTTGAGTAAATATTATATTTCCTTTTGATTTGAGGTAGTCATGGCCTGTTATGGTACTGTCTAGACAATTTAGATAGAGGCTTCATAGACTAGAGTATGGAGTTATGGTTGATTTTGATCCGGATACTTATCTTGGGCTTGTCTTTTTCTTACTAGTCTTATTGATATGACTCGATCATTTATATATATCGAGATTGTTCACCTATTTTATTATTTTTAGTCTTTCGTTGATATGTTATGTCACGCCCCGGGAGGGTACCCCGGACGTGGCCGACACTCAAAGTCTATTGCTAGTCCCCAAGTGAACCACTTGACCTTATCACATTTGTTTACTCAATATTTATAGCAAATCAGCGGAAGACTAAAGATAGTAAATGGGCAATCTATCTCTCAAAAATCATATATATAAAACAGGCTAGTCTGAGAAAAGCTAGCTCAAAATAATCTCCAATCAAAACTTGACTCTAGCCTATGAAACCTTTATCACTATCAATTGGTGCCAATGACAGACCCATGGCTACCTCAACTCAAGAAATTATAAAGCTAGTCTAATGTCTAACTCTAATAGCTAGATGAAAATAAAATAGGATCCTCTGAAGTAAGGGAGGCTCACCAACTCAGTTGACTGCAAAAGATCCTTAACGGCGCGCCTGATTCATTCCAAATAGACATCAGTACATTGAGTGTACGAGTATGCAAAATGGATAAATAAAATACATATAGGTAGAATATTATAGAAATAATATCAACTCAAAATATACTCATTCAGAATGTCAATTATCTATCTAATGCAAGAATAAAGAGTAGACAAATGACCCATCAATACCAATCAAACCTTATCAATCAACTCAACTCAACTCAGAGTACTATAAATGTGGGACCTAGTTGGTAGTTTCTCTTATCTGACAATAATCACTTATGATCGAGTGATTGTATAATAATTCCTCTGATATTGCCACAGCTGTTCCATACTTGCCAGGTAAAGAACAACTCGAACCCACAAGGAGTCTGGCTTTAAAGTCCTCTATTGCTTTCAGGGACTTTACCTCAAGATGCAACCTTTGATTTGATGGTTCAATCCTGACCTACGCTTGGCGACATAGTTAATAAGTGCGAGTGGGACTCACTCTTACTCATTTTGGTTCTCGATACTCCTCCCAAGACTCAATGCTCATAAGACTCTTCATCTGAATCAATTATATTAGTTAGTCTCATAGAGACTCTCATCACCTCAATTAGTCTCATATAGACTCTTATCATCTCATTAACTCAACTCAATTAGGCCTTTCGACCTTTCATCTCAATCATCTCATCAACTCCCTTCTCATTTAATAACTCAAGGACTCAGATCAATCATTAAGAGGAAGTCAATTAGACAAAACTCTGGAATTTAATTATGAATACTCATGGGACCATCAGCTCTATTAAATCATCATCATGCTCACATCACAATCACAATCAATATACTCAACTCAAGGCTCTAGACTCCATCCCTAGGTTCATACATGCATGCTTTCACAAAATAACATATATGGTTTAGCCTTACCTACCTGGTATGGAGTTTTGACAATCAATTTCTCAAGAAATTAGCCTCAATCCTGTGAACCCTTGCTCTTCCCCTCTTCTCCTTAGCCTTAGTCTTCCTTAGGAGTTTAGAAAGACTTAAAAGTAGGTGTCAAAACCCTATTTACGCTCAAGATGACCTATACTGATCATATTTCAAGTTTAGGAAGGGTTGAGAAAAGTTTGGAATACCCCTTACAAAAAACTGAAAAATTTCACATTCGGCGTACCAAGTCCGCAACGTGGACTTGGCCATTGTTGAGATTTTTCATCGAAAATTCTCTGATCGAGTTTTTTAATCCCATAGAGAATATTAGGATCACATCTAAGTATAATTCCACGGCAGGTCCGCATCGCGGTCTTGTCGCACACTCATTCTGGAATGTGTTTTTGCATTGAATAATTATCTTTTAATCCGATTGCTCTAAAAATCAACCAAGACCATTTTTCCAATCAATTTTTCATGCTGATTGCATTTCTGGCCTCAAATTTGTCATCGAAATTCGAAAAGATGTGTTTTTCGCATATCACTCCTCTAGGAATATTTTGATAATTTTATCAGATGTTATATTATTCCTCTAAATGATTGAACTAATTAACAGATCTTAAAATCGTCTACAAGCAAAATAGTCTTTTTCTTGATCACTTTATGTCAGACATATAAAGGAAAAAAATTCATGGAATAGTTAATAACCACTAGTTTTCTACAATTGTAACCTTTCCCTCCATATCTTAGCTTTCCTTCCAAAATTACTAACTTCACAAATATCTCTCTAATTAAATCTTGATTTTTATTTGGATATTTATAAATTCAAGAAATACAATTTTATCAAAATGGATCGTAGTGATGGCAATAGTGAAATAACCATATATTAAATGATGTTTAGGGGTTAGCTAGAAATGATAGTTTGATATGCACAAATAAGGAGTATGATGAAGCTTCAGATAGTGGCTATGGCAATGGCAATGGCCCTGATGTGTTTTCGGATAGTTCGAATGAAAATCTTCTAATCTTGCTTCGTGAAGAGTTGGATAAGTCTAATCAAGCAGAGCAAGAATTATATCAAAGTATTTCGAATGAAAAAGAATCTGACTTTAAGGATTTATAGGTTGAAGAAGATAAAGAATATCCAAAAAACGATGATAATATTTTGAAGCAATAATATCTTGATAGTCTTGTTGAAGGTATGAATTTCGGTAGTATTGAAGCTCTCTTCTCATTTTACGAGTAATATAGTCATTTGATTGGTTTTGGTGTTGTTAAGAAGATCACAAATAAATCAGGTTGTGAATATACTAGATATGTGTATTTTGCTTGTGACAAGAGTAAAAAATCAACACCTAGGACAACAAGTAAATGGGTCGATTATAGAGCAGGAGTTAATTGCCTAGTGGAATCTGATGGTTCATGTCGTGTTACAAAAGTTGTGACAAAACACAATCACCAATTAGAACCTCATTTGAATCATTTTTTAACTGTCACTGGACTATAAGTTGGACATTGAATAAGCCTTGAAAGTCATAATATTGTAGGAGTAAGACCTTTGAATAGCATAAGAATGCCGGAAGCCAAAGCTAGTGGTCCTGATAGAATAGGGTGCACTCTCAAAGACTATTGAAATTACATTCTTCAACAACAAAGGATGACGACATTGTCCACGGATGTCGCAACAATACTAAAGTTCTTCTCTAATATGCAGCTGAAGGATGACGAATTATTTTACGTCATCGACATAGATAATAGTGGAAGACTTTGCAATGTAGTATGAGTTCACACACATTGCAAGTATGCGTATCGCGATTTTGGTGATGTTGTTTGTTTTGATACAACTTACCTTGTAAATCAATGGCACATGTCGTTTGCTTCATTCATTGGTGTGAATCAGCACAAATAATCGATTCTTTTAGGTTAAACTTTGATCACAAGTAAGAATACGGAGACATATAAGTTTGTGTTTTCGATTTGGCTCGCGGCAATGGCAATGCACCTCCAACAATTATCATCACAGATCAATATGAGATTATCAAGGCAGCAATCAGGGAGGTGCTGCCAGACACAATACACAGGTATTGCATTTGGCACATCATGACAAAGCTTTCTGCAAGGCTAAAGGGCGTGTCGGATTATAGGTGTGCCAAGTCAGAATTCAAATCAATAATTTTCAACACCATCACCATAAATGAATTCGAGGAAAAATGGGGTGCATTCATCCAAAAGTATGAGCTTGAACGAAGATTGTGGTTCCATAATCTACATCCTGAATGGCAAAATTGGGTTCCCGTATTTCTCAAGCACTACTTTTGGGCTTGTATGATGTCTACCCAAAGATGTGAGCCAATGCATGCTTTTCTATGGCTATATTAACAAACAAATCTCTCTAAAGCAGTTTGTCGAGCAATATGAGATAGCTTTGCGATACAAATATGAGAAGGAACTACAAGCAGAAGCTGACTCAAGAAAGGTGCATGCACTCACTTTAATGGACTTGATTGGGAGATGCCGGTTCAAACACATTACACCCGAAAGGTGTATGATATCCTTCTCAATGAGCATTTAAAGAGGTTGTACCACTGTGAAATAAAAAAACATCCTAATTTTGATGCAGTGGAGGAAGTTGAGAAGTACAATGAAACAGATCATTCAACCAAGAGTGATTTTCATGGCAATAATTTTGCTTACACCATGGAGTATCGACCGGAAAACTAATATCTCAAATGCAATTGCAAGAATTTCAAAAGTTAAGGTATCGTTTGCTGCCATATTTGAAGACTATGTCTCAAATGGATTAACAATTTTCATAATAAGTATATTTTGCATCAGTGGAGACAATATGTAATCCGGCCTCACTTGTGCAAATTTTTTCCAAGAGGTTATCCAATAATAGTGGATAAGTATAAGAAGTACAATTCCTCGAAGATATGGTTTGACAGGAACTGTGATCTTGTGTTGGATAACAACGTTAAATAGGTGGACTTCAAAAATATTTTGAAAGGTTGTTTCAACGCATCCGCGGATCGGAATAATGAATGGCTCTCTCAAGCGTTGGTGATCCAAACTCAAACAATAATGTTACCTTCATTAGAAATCAAAAGGAAGTACGCTCACGTGGAAGATCTCAGATGAATAGAAATAGATCTGCTCGGGATAACATATTTAGGAGAGGTGATGGTCGATGACATATATCTTATTGTGAGGCAGCCCAAGAGGGTGAGACTAGCCAGAATCGCAGGGGTGATAAGAGACGGGTTGGACGTAAAAGGGATGGTAGAGGTGGTGGAAATAGATAATGTCTAGATAAGAATTATGACGTAGCCCCAGTCTTGAATGTTGTGTGATTATAATCTTTATTTGATTTTTGCCTTCAAGTTTCAATTTTTGCTTTAATAGTTGTGGCTTTATGTAATCCAAGTGTTAAGAATTGTTGTGGCTTTATGACTTCGAACTAGCTATGGATTATTTATTTTTGTGGAGTTTAATGATTTTTCCCTGTTTTCATTATTTGAAAATTAATAGATTTCATTCTCACTGTTACTGCTAATTGGATGTGCCTCTGTAAAGTCATTTTTGTTTGTAAATTCACTCTTCATATTACTTGGATTAGATAATAATAGCAATTGCAAGTTGTCATCCTTAATATGAGAAATCCCACCTTTTGAGTTCACTACGTTGTTTCTTTATCAAGTTTTGACTTTTTTGAAAAATAATTTGGCTGCAGAATTTAACTAAATAAGTAATCATATATACTCTTATTCCACATCCTGTTAAAGCAAGAAATATTTCCATTATGAACAAAAAACATACATTGTAATGACCCTCCAAGTTATTTTTGTGGTTCCGCAAATATTTTATCAATTTGAGCATTTGTATAGTGATTGCAAGCAATTTGTGACTTATTGACATTGATTGTTCGGTCGTCGGGTGAATCATTTGACAATTATACAACTTTTTGAATTAAATGATAGATTATAACCATATAATAAATTTTTAGGGGAAGTCCAAGTAAACAGTGTAGGAGCGAAATTTTGACTATTTCATCAGCTCCAGAATGGCAAAATTAGGCTAGGGGCATGTTCAATGTAATTATATCGAGCTTTACAAATTTAGCTGGCGGGGTGGGTTAATACTTGACTTTAATGAACATCCTTGAGAAACATGCCCTAAATGGGAATTCTGATTGCACTGTTGGATCCAGAATGTTGAGTTCGATCTAGGAGGACCTTTCGTACAGTTCCTGACGCTTTCGGGTGTGTTTTGCCCCCTTCAATAGATTTCGATATTGAGAAATGGGACCCACATTGGAATAAAATGACCTCCAATGGGAGTTTCATCTACACCATTGAGTCCGGAATGTCATTTCTAATTAGATTTCATATATGGTTTGTATTTTTTCCAACTTCGGATGAGGCATGAGTATCGAAATTAAATTTGAGAAGTATCGAAAGTCAAAGGCGGCGGATGATGTGACCTAATGAGAAGTTGTCATGTGGAGGTGGTTAAGAATTAAAAAAATAAAATAGAAAATGAGAAAATCTGGAAAAAAGTTCCAAAAGCTAAAACGTGCAAACCTGTTTGTACGTACTACTTTCAAGCTCGATTTGTCTACCATTGTTTAGTCGATTTTGGTGATTCAAAAGCCTAAATTATGTATTTTTCCAAGAAGAACATCGTAAGAGATTCATAAATTACTTTTGGCATGCCATTTGAGGTAAAAATGGTCCATTTTGATGTTGTTACATATTGCAGTTTTGAAATTTTGAAATGTGTTTTCTTATCCGTTTTGAGTCTGATTTTGGTAAAATTTGGATTTATTATATGTATTTTTTCAAAGAGCACATCGTAGTAATGTTGAAATTAATTGATAGAGCTCCTTTTGGCATGAAAATCCAATTTTAGCTGCTGCCAGGTTGTGTTTCTTTTTGAAAACTTTGTGTTATAATATTTCGGCCGTTTCTTATCGAAATTATATAAAATTTGGGCCCAAATTATACTGCTTTTCGAGACCTACACCATGAAATACTCAGATCCTATTAATGTGATTGTATTTTTATGCAATCTTGGGAGAAAGCTATTGTATAGAATATATAATTCGATAAAAAAAATATCATGTGATTTTTGGGCTGTTTCTGATTGTTCTAGAATTTGTTTTGAGCTCAAATTTTGGCTATAGGCTTGGGGTGACATAGAGATCATCTTATGAGGGTTGGTTTGGAATTTTGTGCGTGGAACCCACTTTCCCCATTTTAATCGCAATCGATCCACCTGTCCCTGTTTCCTAAGATATTATAGTCAAAACATCCGTAATTACATTGTAACTCGTATTTCGACAGTTGAACGACACTTGGAGGTCATCAGGGAGGAAAAACTTACGTAGATTGACTGGGAGTTAGGGGGACCGCCTTCCAGGTAGGCTAGGCTATTTTTACTTCTAGACTGAGCTGAAATACATGTATATGAGGAACTTGTTTGTGGTTGGAAGTTCTAAATAAGATATGTATATACGTCGTGATGCTGATTGTTAGTTATATTTCCTACTATGCATTTTAACACTGTTGTCACAATTTGTTTATACTTATTTTCATGAATAGTCGTTGTACTTAACATATTGTCATGACCCAAGCCTAGGGCCTAGACGTGACACGGCGAATGGGGAACCCGCAAGGGACCCCAAACAAGCCTCTTAACATATCATTACACATCCTTGGTCGTGAAAATAATTAAACAATAATAAGAGAATAAAAATAAGGATAAGGGGCTAAGGGAAGTATTTCATATCATAAAACATCAAAAGAGTCAAAGAGAGTCAAGCTCAAGCATAATCACATAACTTGTCCAACAACACCTCTAAACTTAGAATTGAGCGGGGGTTTTAAGATAACTTTTTGGGCTCACCCTCATTGTCAAAAAAATATAAATGGATAATGAAAGTCTTTACATAATATAAGAATAAGAGATATCGTCCTCAGAGTTGAGACCCACCAAACTTGCTTTGAGAAGATGGTACTAGCCACGGGGAGGATGAGAATGATCGTGAGGAGCTCTGGTGCCTACATGGTAACATCATGTAGGCATAAAGTATGTTTGACTATACTAAGTATGTAGGATGCAATGCAATAATAGAGAGTGACATCATAAGAATGCATAATCACAAGCAAGAGATAGTATATTAGCAAGATGGCATGCATGATCAATGCTTGAACTAAAACATGCTTATATAGAAACATAGTACATGTGTAGGAAGAGAGCATCGTCATAGCCTAAGCCACTTAGTACTTGGAATCCGAGGTAAACCACCCCTTGGAGATGTTTGAGGTATCAACTCCTCAACTTGTTTAATGGTTTTATCACCTCCCATCAAGGTGTTTGAGGTACCAACCCCTCAACTTGGTTAATGGGTTTACCACCTCCCGTTGAGGTGTTTGAGGTACCAACTCCTCAACTTGGTTAATGGGTTTACCACCTCCCATCAAGGTGTTTGAGGTACCAACCCCTCAATTTTGTTAATGGGTTTACCACCTCCCATCAAGGTATTTGAGGCATCAACCCTTCAAGTTGGTTATGGTCAACTTGCAGCAATAAAGATATCTTTCATGAAATCAACACCAATATACATTTCTTTCATCATCATAAAGTCACATAACTCATATATCATGCATTAGGTCTTCAACAACTCAAAAAACCCTAACCGGACATTTTATCAAATACTTGACGGGTATGTAATGCTAGTGTAAAACTATGCAATTCAAGAGTAAAATCATGCAAGAAAACTTGAAGTAAATCAACCCACCATCACTTGGTAATACCATCATGCAATCACATGAAAATCCTTCATCAAATCTCAAGATAGATCATAGATTCACAGCTTAAAACATGCTTAACTAGTCATACTTTTATGAAATAGTAACTTAGTTCATAGTCAAATTCATAATAAGTAAGACCCATAAGTAAATCAACTTATAAACATGTACTTTAAGTAAAAAGGAAGCTTGGGCACCATGGGTGAAAGGACCTAATGGTTGAAACCTACATACCTCAACTTGGGGGATTTTCTTGAAGAAGATTTGAATGAAACTTGTAGCTTGAATGAAATTGTGACACCTATGAAAAGACCAAAATACCCCTAATGACCATGAGCATAATGTGTCTTCCCATGCTCCATTCGTAAATTCGAGACCGAATTTGCAAACAGCGCGAATAATTAAGTAGGAAAATGATCTCAACTCGATTTTAGAGCAACAAAGGTGAATTAAAATTTTCGCTAATTAAATTCTAGAGGGTGAGGTTTCCCCTCCCAAGGTACGATGCGCCTGGGACGCGGAGCCACACTTAGAAATTTTCTTCAAGTTTCGACGGGAAGTTATTTTCACGAAAAAGGTGAAAATACATATGTCAATGCCCTAGGTATGACATAGACATGTTTTATTAAGTGAAATACACATGTCCGCGCCCTAGGTGCAACGCGGACATGTTGTAATAAGCAAAATACACATGTTTGCGCCCCTGGCGCAACATGGAACACATTGTATTAGACAACAACTTTTTCTGTTATTTAAGGAGGGGTAGTTTCGACCTTTTTCACCCTCCTTAAACCTTATTAGGTCGGTTTTCACCTGTTAACTCATAAAAATGCCCTTATTTCAAGAAAACCCAAGTGTAAAATCAAGAACCCAGCTAGGGCTTCAAGAACCTCTTCAATTCTTTCAAGAATTCAAATTCTCAGGTATGTAAGGCCCTCAAAAGATCACTTTATTATGATTTTGGTAGTTAAAATCCCCAGGTTCTATCCAAAGTCATGTTTACAATATGAAATCAAGATTTTCTCCAGTATTAGTTAGGTTCACCCAAATATGGGTTCATGCATTCTTCTTGATGTAAAATCATGCCTTTTACTGATTTTTAGCATGAAATTACATTATTGGACAAGATTTACTGTATTGATATATTCTTGAGAATCCTGTATCTAATTTCAAGAAAAGAAAAACTCACATATGCACGGTTTGAGCTAAGTTTATGAAGTACTTTTGAGAATTGCTTTTGCACTTTAGTTGAGTAACCTAATATGTTTTAAAATGCTTGTAAAAGATACTAGTTGCAGTTAAGCTAAAGAGTCCAGATGAGAAAGTTAAACAGCTAAGTTGGGCTAAGTTCCAGAAAAACTAAAGATATGTTGAGAAGTTTTATTTCTTTAAGATATGAGCTACATAAAAGTTATTTTAGGAGTAGTATTGAGCATTGATATGAGTGAGAGTTGAATTAATAACTTGAACTCATAAACTAAGTAGCCAATGCAGGATTGGATTGTACCAAGGTACAACTCCTCACTTGCCACTAAGATGGCCCAGTTTTGGGATGGATCTACTCCCTTAGTCTTTCGTCCCCTACCCAACAAAGTACAGGATGGCTCTGGCAGCGTGGGCAAGACGTTGTATCTCCACAAAGCTCATAGTGGTGGTTGTCGATTAGAAAAACTCTCCAAGTTAAAGTAAGATATGTTTTACTTACAAGTTTTCAGCATTATTTACAACATACAGAGTACTTAATATTATGTACTTCATTCTGAGATAGGTTATATATATTTGAGAAACATTGTGTTATCCTGAGTTTTGTTTTGGCCATTTTACACATGGTATATTCCATGTACTGACGTCCTTAGGACCTACATCATTTTATATGCAGACTTAGTTAATGAAGTCCCTCAGCAGCTGCTTCTTTAAGGACCAGACATCTTCCTGTTATCGGTGAGGCTCTTCTCAGTCAGAGGCTTGGAGTTATTTCTGTTATCCCTTTTTAGCATTACATTTAGATTGGGCTACTTTAGGGCCTCTCCTGATAATCGTTTAGACTATTCTTATAGAGGTTCTATAGACTATGTGACAAGTATTTTAGATTTTCCCTGTTTCTATTATTGTTGAGATACTTCTTGTTTCAGTTTATTTATACAGTTCAGAAATCTTAGTTTGTTATTTAAAGTCCTTCCACTATGATTTAAGTCTTCCACTGAGTAAGTAGCAAGGCCAAGTGGTTTGCTTGGGACCAGTAATAGTTCTATGTGCCAGTTACGTCTAGGGTATAGGCTCAGGGCATGACAAACTTGGTATCAGAACATACAGTTCAAGAGTCCTAGCGAGTCTATAGAACCGTGTCTAGTAGAGTCTGTATTATGGGTGTGAAATGTGTGACATCTATAATAAGGAGGCTAGAGGGAATTAGGAAGAGTCACTATTATTTGTTATTTCCCCATCGTGCTTTAGAGTTTACCTCTATTTGTTCCCATCTAACTTGTGCATTTGCACTTTGTTTTTCAGACCATGCCTCTATGTAGAGCCGACAGACCAATAAGGGGCAAAGAGCACCCAGCCAGGAGAAATGCAAACCAACCTGGCCCAGTTCCTGAGGGACCTAGAGGTCCAACTGTGCCTGTTGAGCAGCCACATCAAGTAGATATCTCCAATGCTGAGCTCCGCCAGGCCATCCAGACTTTGGGTCAGGTAGTCACTGCTCAGGGAGATCGCTAGGGAGATGGTAGGAATGATGGGTCAGATACCGCTAGGGTTCGGGAGTTTCTGAGGATGAATCTAGCAGAATTCATGGGGTCAAATGTGAAGGAGGATCATGAGAATTTTATTAAGGATCTCCAGAAAGTGTTCTAGGTTATGCATATTTGTGATACTGAGCGGGTTGAGTTGGCTGCCTACCAGCTCAAAAGGGAGTAATTAGGCTCTGGTTTGATCAGTGGAAGGGAGGCAGGAGGGAGGAGTGCCAGCTTTGAGTTAGGCAGTGTTTGAGGCTTTTTGGGACAGTACTTTCCCATAATATGAGGCAGGCTAAGGTGAGGGAATTTTTGAATCTGAAACAGGAGAATATGAGTGTACGGGAGTACAACCTCAAGTTTACTCATCTGACCCATTATGCTCCAGCTATGGTGGCAGACATGCGTACTAGGATGAATCTATTCATGTCAGGACTCTCTCGAATGACTAAGAGAGAGGGCAGGAATGCCATACTGATTAGTGATATGGACATAGCCTATTTGATGACTTATGTGCAACAGGTGGAGGAGGAGAAAATGCAGGATAGGGAAGAGTTCAGGAGCAAGAGAACCAAGAAATCGTACCAAGAGACAGGTAATAAAGGGGTTGGAGATTGAAACCACTCATCCTTTCAACCTAAGATATTCGAACCAACACCTTCATCAGCTAGTGCAACTGCACTGAGGGTCAGAAATGAGTAGGGATCGCAGAACCACAGGTTCCCGGGCAGCCAGTCACAGGGTAGCATATCTGAAGGATCAAGTCATTATCCTGTTTGCGGTAAGTGTGGCAGATCTCATCCAAGAGAGTGCCTTCTGGGTACAAATGGTTGTTTCAAATATAAAAGGATTGTCCTATGGGGAGGCAGAAAATGAGAATAATATATCACAACTGATTTCTTTAGCACCACAGTGTAAGCCAATTCAGAGGGGCACTACATCAGGAGCAAGTGGGGGCAAAAATCGCTTATATGCCATAGACACCAGATAGGAGCAGGATAACTCCCTAGATATGGTTACTGGTATGCTCAAAATCTTTACTTATGATGTCTATGCATTGTTAGACCTAGGTGCCACATTGTCATTTACGACTCCCTATGTAGCCATGAAGTTTAGGGTCAGTCCAAAATGTCTTCTTGAGACTTTCAGTGTTTCCACTCCTACTGGAGAGTCTATTTTAGCCCAAAGAATTTATAGGGCCGCCTAGTATTAGTTTATCATAAGGAAATCATCGCCGATTTGGTTGAGTTAGACATGATAGATTTTGATGTCATCTTACGCATGTACTAGTTACATGCCATTTATGCTTCCATAGATTGCAAAACCAGAGTAGTCAAGTTTCAGTTTCCTAACGAACCAACCCTAAAATGGAAGGGTAGCTCAGGTTTTCCTAAAGGTCAGTTTGTCTCATATCTCAAAGCCAGAAAGTTAATTCCTAAAAGGTGCATAGATTTTAGGATTCTCGTGCCGAGGCACTAGCCCTTCAGTTTGTCCCCGTTGTGAATGAGTTCTTAGAAGTATTTCCCAAGGATCTTCCCGGAGTCCCTCCTGACAGGGAGATATACTTTGGGATAGATATCCTCCCAGACACTCAGCCCATATTTATTCCTCCATATCGTACGGCTCTTTCGGAGCTACAAGAGTTAAAGTTACTGCTGAAAGATCTCTTAGATAAGGGTTTCACTAGACCAAGCATCTCACTCTAGGGTGCTCTGGTTCTCTTTGTGCATAAGAAGGGCGGTTCTCTTCGAATGTGCATGGATTACCGTCAGTTGAATAAGGTCACCATAAAGAACAAGTATCCTCTTCCCAGGATTAATAACCTATTCGACCAACTTCAGGGTGCTACTTGTTTCTCCAAAACAGATCTCAGATCTGGGTATCATTAGCTTAAAGTTAAAGAGAGAGATTCCTAAGACAACTTTCAGAACCTGCTATGGTCATTACGAGTTTTTGATCATGTCATTTGGACTGATGAATGCTTCAACTGCTTTCATGGATCTTATGAACAGGGTGTTGGGACCATACCTAGATATGTTTGTTATTGTGTTCATAGGTGACATCTTGATCTATTCCTATAATAAGGAGGAACATGCTGACCATCTTAAAATCATCCTTCAGTCCTTTAAGGATCAACAACTCTATGCAAAATGTTCTAAATATGAGTTTTGGCTATCATTTGTGTCATTTCTAGGGCATATTGTGTCTAGTGAAGCTATACAGGTTGATTTCCAAAAGATTGAGGCAGTGAAGAATTGGCCAAGGCCCATAACTCCAACAGAGATAAGGAGTTTATTAGGATTAGCGGGGTACTACAGACGGTTTGTAGAGGGATTTTCTTCCATCTCAGCTCCTTTGACTAAACTCACTCAGAAGAAGGCTACCTTCGAATGGTCAGAAGCTTGTGAGAAGAGTTTCAAAGACTTGAAAACTAGGTTGACCACAACCTCAGTCTTATCCCTACCCAAAGGAGTTGATGATTTTGTGGTATATTGTGATGCTTCCAGAGTTGGGTTGGGATGCATATTGATGCAGAGAGGCAAGGAGATAGTATATGCCTCTAGACAACTTAAGACTTATGATAAGAACTACCCAACTCACGATATTGAGGTAGCTGTTTACTTTAAAGATCTGGAGACACTATCTTTCTGGCGGGCACATGGATGTATTCACAGACCATAAGAGTTTGCAGTACATATTTAGCCAGAAGGGGTTGAATTTGAGGCAGACAAGGTGGTTGGAGCTGCTGAAAGATTATGATATGAGCATCCTCTATCACCCAGGTAAAGATAATGTAGTTGTTGATGCTCTTAGCTATTCGACTAGGGCAAGCACCGCTCACAAATAAAATGAAGAGAAAGAATTGGCTAAAGAGGTGCACAAACTAGCTCGTTTGGGGCTGCAAATTGAAGATTCCAACAAAGGGGGTGCCATTATCAGAAATGGAGCAGAGTTATCCTTAGTGTGGAGGTGAAAGAAAAGCAAGATAGGGATCGTATCCTCCTTCAATTGAAAGAAGATGTTCAGAAACAAAAAGTATTAACGTTTGCAAAAGGGGGAGATAGAGTCTTGAGGTACCAAGACAGGTTGTTTATGCCAAGTTTGACAACCTTCGAGATAGGATCTTAGCTGAAGCTCATAATGCCAGATACTCTATTCACCCTGGCGCAACAAAGATTTATAGAGACTTGCGAGAAGTCTATTGGTGGGGTGGTATGAAGAGGGACATTGCAGAGTTCGTGTCTAGATGCCCGAATTACCAGCAAGTTAAGGTAGAGCACCAAAGGCCTTGTGGTGTGGCCCAGAACATTAAAATTTCAGAATGGAAGTGGTAGATAATGAACATGGACTTTATAACAAGTTTACCTCGATCCCGTAGACAGCATGATTCAATATGGGTTATAGTAGTTAGAATGACCAAGTTAGCTCACTTTCTACCTATCAAGACGACTGACACAACTGAGGAATATGCCAGACTTTATCTTAAGGAGATTGTTAGGCTGCATAAGGTCCCTATATCTATCATCTTAGACAGATGAGCTCAGTTCACAACATAGTTTTGGAAGTCCTTTCAAAAAGGACTTGGTACAAAGGTAAATCTTAGTACAACTTTTCATCCACAAATAGATGGGCAAGCGGAGCGAACCATATAGGCCCTTGAAGATATGTTGAGGGCATGCGTGATAGACTTCAAAGGTAACTAGGATGACCACTTACCCTTGATTGAGTTTTCATAAAATAACAACTTCCAAGCTAGCATACAGATGGCCTCATATGAGGCCCTTTATAGGGGAAGGTGTAGATCACCCATTGGCTGGTTTGAAGTGGGTGAGGCAGGATTAATAGGGCCGTATCTAGTCCATTAGGCAATGGAGAAGGTGAAGGTTATACAGGAAAGGCTCAATACAGCCCAGAGTCAGCAAAAGTCTTATAGTGATGTGAGTAGCAGATATTTGGAATTTAAAGTAGGTGATTGGGTGTACCTGAAGGTATCACCGATGAAAGGGGTTATGAGATTCGGGAAAAAGGAGAAGCTCAGTCCACGATATATTGGCCCTTACCAGATTTTGAGAAGGGTTAGTAGTGTAGCTTACGAATTGGAGTTACCAGTAGAGTTGAGTGTTATACACCCAGTATTTCATATTTTTATGCTTAAGAAATTCTTGGGAGATCCCTCTCTAGTTGTCCCCGTTGAAAGTGTTGGGATTAAAGATAAATTGTCCAATAAAGAAGTCTCGGTGGAAACACTAGACCAATAATTTCACAAATTGAGGACCAAGGAGATAGCTTTGGTAAAAGTGTTGTGGAGAAACCAATTCGTGAAAGAATCCACATGGGAAGCAGAAGAAGATATGAAGGCCAAGTATCTACACTTGTTCATTGGCCTGAATGAGGACCTTGAAGGTAAATTACATACTTGATCTTGAAGACACATGTTTGTTAAGTGTAGTAACCTTATTACCTCGAGCTAAAATTTTTCATATCATTATCATTCAAGGACAAATGAACCCAAGGGGGAAATATTGTGACACCCGGTGAAAAGACCAAAATACCTCTTGAAATGACCATGTGAGTAACGCGTCTTCTCATGCTCCATTCGCAAATTCGGGACTAAAGTTGCAATCAGTGTAAAACATTGAGTGGGAAAATGGTCTCGACTCAATTTTAGAGCAACCGAGGCGAATTAAATTTTCGCTAATTAAATTTCGGACAGTGAAGTTTTCGCGCCTAGGGCGCAATGCGCCTGGGACGCGGAGCCACACTTAAAAATTTTCTTCAAGTTTCGACGGGAAGTTTTATTCCTGAAAAAGGTGAAAATATGCATGTCCGCTCCGTAGGCATGACGCGGACATGTTGTATTAAGCAAAATACATATGTCCGCGCCCCTAGTGTGATGCAGACATATTGCGTTAGACAACAACTTTTTTTGTTATGTAAGAAGGGGTAGTTTTGACCTTTCCCACCCTCCTTAAACCTTATTAGGTTGGTTTTCACCCGATTAACTCACAAAACATCCTTATTTCTTCATTAATGTTAGAAACGTTCAAGAAAACCCACGCGTAGAATCAAGAACCCAACTAGGGATTCAAGAACCTCTTCAATTCTTTTAATAATTCGAATTCTCAGGTATGTAAGGCCCTCAAAAGATCACTTTATTATTATTTTGGTAGTTAAAATCCCTAGGTTCTGCCCAAAGCCATGTTTACAATATGAAATTAAGATTTCCTCCAGTATTTGTTAATTTCACCCAAATGTGGGTTCATACATTCTTCTTGATATAGAATCATGCCTTTTACTAATTTTTAGATTGAAGTTACATTATTGGACAAGATTTACTATATTGATATATTCTTGAGAATCCTATATCTATTTCAAGAAAAGAAAAACTAGCATATGCACAGTTTGAGCTAAGTTTACGAAGTACTTTTGATAATTGCTTATGAACTTTAGCTGAGTAACCCAATATGTTTTAAAATACTTGTAAAAGATACTAGTTGCAATTAAGCTAAAGAGTCCAGATGAGAAAGCTAAACAACTAAGCTGGGCTAAGTTCCCGAAAGACCAAAGATATATTGAGAAGTTTTATTTCTTTAAGATATAAACAATATACAAGTTATTTTTGGGGTAGTATTAAGCATCGATATGAGTGAGAATAGAATTAATAACTTGAACTCATAAACCACGTAGCCAATGTAGGATAGAATTGTACCAATGTACAACTCCTCACTTGCCACTGAGATGGCCCATTTTTGGGATGAATCCACTCCCCTAGTCTTTCGTCCCCTACCCCAGCTAAGTATAGGAGGGCTCTGACAGCGTGGGCAAGATGTTGTATCATCACGAAGCTTATAGTGGTGCTTGTCGGTTAGAGAAACTCCCCAAGTTAAAGTAAGATATATTTTACTTACAAGATTTTAGTATGTTATTTACAGCATACAGAGTACTTATTATTATGATACTTCATTTTGATATAGGTTATATGTATTTGAGAAATATTGCATTATCCTGAGTTTTGTTTTGGCCATTTTACATACCATACATTCCACGTACTGACGTCCTTAGGACCTGCATCATTTTATGATGCAGACAAAGTCCCTCAGCAGCCGCATTGTTGAGGACCAAACATCTTCCAGTTATCGGTGAGGCCTCTTCTCAGTCAGAGGCTTGGAGTTATTTATGTTTTCCCTTTTTAGCATTATATTTAGTTTGGGCTACTTTGGGGCCTACCCCGGTAGTCATTCAGACTATTCTAGTAGAGGTTCCATAGACTATGTGACAAGTATTTTAGATTTTCCCTATTTTTGTTATTGTTGAGATACTTCTCATTTTAGTTTATTTATACAATTCAGAAATCTTAGTTTATTATTTAAAGTCCTTCCATTATGATTTAAGTCTTCCACTGAGTAAGTAGCTAGGCCAAGTGGTTCGCTTGGGTCCAGTAATAGTTCTGAGTTCCAGTTACTTCTACGGTGTAGGCTCAGGGCATGACAGAAATCCTTAGATCCGAAATAAGATTTGGCACTTGAATTTGGAGTGAAATATTTGTCTATGTGTTTGAGAGAGTATTGGGGAATGTCTTATATGATATGATACTGAAATATGGCTATGTATAGGTGTTTTTACACATGGGAAGGCTTAGGCCCAAGATCCCAAAGCCTTGGACCGAGATTAGAAAAACTGGTAACAAAATACACTGCTCCAAGACATGTTCGCGTCGCGGAGTAGTCGCAGACTACTACTAGAATTGCAAAATTGGTGAAATTTATTTTTCGTTACAGGTCCTCTAAAATTCGGGTTATACCCATTCTCCACTCAATTTTTCCCCTTGAACAAGAATATGAAGTTAGATTTTCGATGTCATGCACGAATTTTGAGATATATGGAAATTACGATTATGGGTACTTCCGAGGAACATTTTCGAGTACTTTTTAGGTCGTTTCAATATCTCCCCCTTGGGAACATTCATCCCCGAATGTCAAAGAAATGTATATAAGAGAAGTAAGCAAGATAATCTCAGCCCACATAAGAATGCAACTATAGACTTAAACTCATTTTCAAAAATCTCAACATAAGGGTCAAAATCACCACGAACTTGTCAACATAAACATGAATGCATGCAAATGACATATGGGTTGAAACATAAGACTTGAAATCACATAGGGGACTTAGAATTAGCACCTTAGGATTGAGTGGAATGGAAAAGATAGGGATATCTCTTTTGCATGTCCGCTTTATGTAGGACCTTAACGGAAACCACATCATTGTTTCTCAACAAAGCCCAAGGGCACCATATTCTAGGAGCCCAAACTATGTGATTGAATACCTCTTCACTTGTCTATCCAAGATCTCTATTGGAACCTCTTCATAAGTCATCTTCAACAACACCCATAACATCAAGAGGCACAATAGCACTAGGATCACCCACAAACTTCCTCAACATAGACATATGGAAGACCGGATGAACCAAGTCCATTTCTCTAGGAAACTTCAATTCGAAGGCCACCTTACCAATCCTCCTCAATACTCTATAACGACCAACAAATCTTGGACTCAATTTATCCTTCTTACCAAAATGAACCACACCCTTCATGGGTAAGACCTTCAAATAGACCCAATCACTAATTTTAAATTCAAGCTCCCTTCTCCTCACATCGGCATAGGATTTTTGATGACTTTGGGCTGTTTTCAACCTTTCCCTAATCAACTTTAACTTCTCCATATCCTCCACAACTAGAGACGGACCTAACAAAGCCATTTCCCCAACCTCAAACCATCCAACCAGGGACCTGCAATGTCTACCATAGAGAGCCTCAAAAGGAGCCATACCAATGTTAGAATGATAGCTATTGTTGTAAGTAAACTTAATGAATGGAAGATCATCATCCCAACTACCCTTAAACTCCAATACACAAGCTCTAAGCATATCCTCAAGAGTTTAAATAGTTGTTTCGCCTTGGCCATCCGTTTGAGGGTGAAAGGTCGTATTAAGCTTTACCTTGGTACCAAGACCTCTTTGGAAGGACCTTCAAAAATATGAAGTGAATTAAGTAACACGATATGATATAATAGATAAAGGCAGCCCATGTAATCTAACCAACTCATGAATGTACAACTTAGCATAATCTTCAGCACCATAAGTAGTCTTAAACGGTAGGAAATGAGTCGATCTTGTCATTCTATCAACCAAAACCCAAAAAGAATCAAAACCCTTTCTAGTCTTAGGCAACCCAACCACAAAATCCATGTAAATTTCCTTCCACTTCCAAGTAGGAATCACTATATCTTGGGTTAGGCCACCTAACCTTTGATGCTCGGCTTTGACTTGTTGGCAACTATGACAACTGGATATAAATTTGGCAATGTCTTTCTTCATACCTCCCTACCAAAACACATCCCTCAAATCTCTATATATCTTGGTATAACCAAGGTGAATAGAATAGGAAGAATTATGAGCCTCATCTAGAATCTTCTCTCTCAAGCCATCAACACTAGGCACACACAACCTACCTTGGTACCTAAGGGCACCATCTCCCCCTTGGGAGAAAACCTCCACCTTGCAATCCCTCATCAAGGCCTTCAATTCTAACAAGGAGGGGTCAAGATCTTGCTTTGCTTTTTAACTTATCAACCAAGGAAGATTTTGGACCATCAACAACCACAATACCACCATTATCAACCTCTTCCAACCTAACCCGCAATCTAGCCAACCAATCAACCTCCCTAGCCACCTCTTTGCCCCCATCATCAACATGAGCTAGGCTACCCATAGACACCCTACTCAAAGCATCGGCCACAACATTAGCCTTACCGGTGTGATAACGTACACTCATATCACAGTTATTAAGAAGCTCTAACCACCTTTCTTGCCTCAGGTTGAGATACTTTTGAGTGAACACATATTGGGGACTCTTATGATCGGTAAACACATCAACATGCACCCCATACAAATAATGACGATAAATTTTCAAGGAAAATACCATGTTGGCCAATTCAAGATCATGAGTAGGATAATTCTTTTCATGACCTTGAGTTGTCTAGAAGCATAGGCTATCACCTTACCATTTTGCATCAAAACACAACCAAAACCAATCCAGGCAGGTTTACAATACACAACAAACCTTTCCAAACCCTTTCGATAGAGACAAGATAGGAGAGTGGAAAGCCTTATCTTTCAAGGTTTGGAAACTTTTTTCACACTCATCGGTCCACACAAATTTAGCCTTCTTTTAGGTCAACTTAGCCATAGGAGAAGCAATAGAAGAGAACTCATTCACAAACCTCCGGTAATAACCCGCTAAACCCAAGAAGCTTCTAAGTATCCAACGGGGTCAAAGGTCTAGGCCAATTTCTAATCACCTCCGTTTTCTTAGGATCAATTTCAATACCATCCCATGACACCACATGACCTAGAAAGGAAACCTCATTCAACCAAAATTCACACTTCTCATACTTCGCATACAACTTTGCTTCCCTCAATTTTTGTAGCACCACCCTCAAATGATCCACATACTCATCCACACTATGGGAGTAGATCAAAATATCATCAATGAATACCACCACAAACAAATGAAGTGTAACACCCCGCACCTTACAATACTAGTACAATGCAAATGAAACATGATATGGTTTGGTCAAATTAGCGCTAATTTTTAAAAGTTCTTGAATCTCGTGCTAATGGGCTATATATGCGTCCAACGCTTAAGAGGGTCGAGTATATATATGTTTTGTGTTGAATTGAAGAGATTACGGCCTTAAATAAAGTGAGAGAATCGAGGTACTTGTAGGACTTAACAAGCTAGCAGGTGAGTCACCTACTTTCTTAGCTTAAATTTGCTAGCTAAACGGAGACGACGCTCGACGTCGAATTTTTCCAAACTCGATTATGAATAAAGTCCGTGTTAATGGTGTAACTTTGGCCCATGTTTTAGCATCATAAATGGACTATATTTTTAGCCCAAGAAGGATATTAAAAAGCGCCCAAAGATATCACAACACACCTAACAAATTGAGCCCAAAATAAGTGAAAGGAAAGTTGGAAAATAGGCAGCCCAAGCCCATTAACTTGGAGACCCATTTAGGCCCAAGTGTGAGGGCCAAGCTGGTGGATAACCAACTTGATAATGTGTGTATAAGGTGGTCAAATGGTCAAGAGAAGGTCATCCAAAGACCCCTTTATAAAGGGCTCCAAAGCGGCTCTACCATTCATTTCTCAACCTGAACACAAAAAAAAATCAGATTGCTCTCTCTATTTTCTCTCAACTTTTCTTAACTTTGTAAAGCAGCTAAAAGGGACTTCTAGGGTTATTGGATAATCCCTACACCTTGAAGTAAGTGGTAAGTAAGTTTATACATGTATTTAGTATGGTTTTCTTATAAAAAACAAGAAGTATATGCTAGTATGTTGTGCTGGAAATTTGAGACAGCTTGTGCTGAGAAAGTTGCTGCATACTTATCTTTTGTTTTAGTGATATTTCTATGGTTTGTGGGCTGTATTATGAAGAGAAGTTGATGTTCTTATCATGGTTTGAGTTATAGATATTATCCTAAAGTTGCTGCCCTGATTTTGGTTTCATTTAACAAGCGTGTTTTATTGTGTTATCTTAAGTGTCATGTTGATTGGAACTTGTGGGCTGATAAATGTAAGGCTGTTGCCTCACCTCCTTAATGACTGATTTTTTACTATTTTGGGACTAGATCAAGGCTATTTTTATGTGTAAATGTTTCTGAAACAGTTTAGTTAGATTTGGAATAGGTTTGGAGTTGTCAACGTCGAAATGTAGCGAAAGAAGGTAACATTATGCTGTCCATTTTTAGGTTGTGTAAAATTGTTATGTGTTGTGCTTTGTGGGCTGTTGTAAGACTGTTGTGGCACTAAATAAATCTGGACATGATGTGTACATGAGAATATGTACTAGAAAATATGATTAGAGGTGAAATGGTTGAAAGAATACGCTAAGGTATACAATTGTCCGCTTGCTGCCTGTATGTTGTTTTTCTACGAGATTGGGCTTATAAAGCATATCTATTGGCTGCTAATACTAGTTTTATCATTTACTATATTGTAGACAAGTATTTGAAGGAAGGGAAGGTTATTTCGAGATAGTAACAAGGTCATACAACGAGGTATGTAAGGCTA
>JAABOM020102076.1:0-26103 GCA_011800125.2 Solanum clarkiae | reverse complement strand
ACCCCCCCTCACCCCGCAATGAGCGGGAGCCTTTTGAGGCACTGGGGTATGTTGTTGTTGTTGTTGTTGTTGTTGTATCTCACTGGGCAATTCCAACTCATAGGTTACCTTGCCAATTCTCCTCATTACACTATAACAGCCCACATAGTTTGGACTTAACTTGACCTCTTACCAAAATGAACCACACCCTTCATGGGTGACACCTTCGAAAAAACCCAATTATCAACTTTGAATTCAAGATCCTTTCTCCTCACATCGGTATAGGACTTTTAGCGACTTTAAGCCGTCTTCAACCTTTCCCTAATCATCCTAACCTTTTCAAGAGCTTGAATAACTAGATTTGGTCCCAACATAGCCACCTCTCCAAATTCAAACCACCCAACCGGTGATGTACAACATTTACCATAAAGAGTCTCAAAAGGAGTCATACCGATGCTAGAATGATAACTATTATTGTAGAAAAACTCAATCAATGGAAGATGATCATCCAAACTACCCTGAAGCTCTAACACACAAGCTCTAAGCATATACTCAAGGGTTTGAATAGTCCTTTCGGCTTGGCCATCCGTTTGAGGGTTGTAGGTCATACTAAGATTAGCCTTTGTACCAAGACCCCTTTGGAATGACCTCCAAAAATGTAAAGTAAATTGAGCACCACGATCTGATTTATGATGGATAAAGGAACCCCATGCAATCTCACCAAGTCATGAATGTACAACCTAGAATAATCTTTAGCCCCATATGTGGTTTTAACCAGTAGAAAGTGATCGATTTCGTCATCCTATCAACCACTATCCAAATCAAATCAAAATCCTTCTTAGCCTTGGGAAACCCGACTACAAAGTCCATATTAATCTCTTCCCACTTCCAATTAGGAACCTCGATGTCTTGGGCTAGGCCACCTGGCCTTTGATGTTCGGCTTTGACTTGTTCTCAACTCTGACAATCGAAAACAAATTTGGCAATGTCTGCCTACCCACTAATACACCTCTCTCAAATCATTATACATCTTAGTAGAACCGGGATGAATAGAGTAGGAAAAACCATGAGCTTCATCAAGAATACTGAATAGAATAGGAAGAACCATGAGCTTCATCAAGAATCCTCTTTCTCAAGCCATCAAGACAAGGCACACACAACCTACCTTGGTATCTAAGGGTACCATCTCCCCCTTAGGAGAAAACCTCCACTTTCCCATCACTAATTAAGGCTTTCAATTCTAACAATGAGGGATCAAGTTCTTGCTCAGATTTCACCTCCTCAACCAATGAAGATTTAGAACCATCAACAACAACATTAACACCATTATCCACCTCTTCCAACCTAACTCCCAATCTAGCCAACCGATGGACCTTCCTAGCCACCTCCTTATCAAAACCATAACATGAGCTAGGCTACCCATAGACACCCTACTCAAAGCATCTGCCACAATATTAGCCTTACCCAGATGATAATACACACTCATATCATAGTCCTTAAGAAGTTCTAACCATCTTCTTTGCCTCAAGTTAAGATCTTTTTGAATGAAGACATATTGGAGACTCTTATGATCGGTGAACACATCAACATGCACCCTATACAAATAATGATGCCAAATCTTTAATGCAAAATCCGTGACAACCAATTCAAGATCATGAGTAGGATAACTCTTTTCATGCACTTTGAGTTGCCTAAAAGTGTAGACTACCACCCTACCATTTTGCATTAGAACACAACCCAAACCAACTCTAGAAGCATCACAATAAACAACAAATCCCTCTATCCCTTCTGGGAGTGTCAAAATAGGAGCGGACATAAGCTTATCTTTCAATGTTTGGAAGCTCCTCTCAAACTCATCGGTCCACACAAAATTAGCCTTCTTTTGAGTCAATTTAGTCATGGGAGAAGCAATAGAATAGAACCCATTCACAAACCTCCGATAGTAACCCGCTAAGCCTAAGAAGCTACTATATCTTACAAGGTCAATGGTCTAGGCCAATTTCTAATCACATCTGCCTTTTTAGGATCCACCTTACTACTATCCCTGGACACCACATGACCTAGGAAGGAAACTTCTTTCAACCAAAATTCACACTTCTCATATTTAGCATACAACTTCTCGTCCCTCAATCTTTGCAACACTACCCTCAAATGAGCCACATTCGCCTCCTCACTATGAGAATAGATCAAAATATCATCAATGACGACCACAACAAACAAATAGAGGTAGGGTTGGAAAACCCTATTCATAAGATCCATGAAAATAGTTGGTGTATTGGTCAACCTAAAAGACATCACAACAAACTCATAATGCCCATACCTAGTCCGAAAGGCCATCTTGGGAATATCACACTCCCTCACCTTCACTTGATGATATTCGGACCAAAGATCAATCTTAGGGAAATGGCTAGCCCTTTGCAATTAGTCAAACAAATAATCAATTCTTATAAGAGGATACCTATCCTTGATGTGACCCTATTAAGTTACCGGTAGTCAATACACATTCTAAGGGACCTATCCTTCTTTTTAACAAATAACACCGATGCACCCCCAAGGTGACTGGCTAGGCCTAATAAATCCCTTCTCTAAGAAGTCCCTCAATTGTTCCTTCAACTCCGTTGGGGCTATACGGTAAGGGGGAATAGAAATGTATTGAGTATCGGGAAGGAGATCTACACTAAAATCTATTTCCCTTTTTCGAGGAACACTAGGAAGGTCATTTGGAAAGACATCAAGGAACTCATTTACAACCAGTGCGGACTCTATGGGAAGGATCGTGGACTCTACATCCCTAACCCTCACAAGATGATAAAGACACCCCTTAGAGATCAACTTATGGGCTTTAATGCAAGAGATGAACCTACCCTTGATCACCACATCATGACTCTCCCACTCAAGAATAGGTTCATTTGGGAATTGAAACTTGACCCTACCGAGGTTCTACAATCAAAAGAGGCATAGTGTGCATGCAACCAATCCATCCCAAGAATAACATCAAAATCAACCATATCCAACTCAATAAGATCATAAGGCAATATTTTATGCAAGACGCAAATTGGATAATTTCTATACACCTTCCTAGCAACAATACATGCACCAATAGGAGTAGATATCTCATATGACTCACACTACAATTTGAGCTCAACATGGAACTTTTTGGCAACAAATGAGGTAACAAAAGAAAAAGCGACACCCGAATCAGTCAATGTATTCACATCAAAATAATATACTTTTAACATACCGGTGATGACATGTGGAACCTCCTCAAACCCTTGCCTCTCTTAGAGTGCATAACACTTATTCTGCGTTGGAGCACCACCTTGTTGACCACCTCTCCCCCAAAGGAACCGCATTATCACCTTGTGGACGAACCTCCTTACCCTTATTGCAATTTTGAGGGCAATCTATCACCTTATGCCCAACTTACCCACAACCATAACAAGTATTAGTATCCCTCAAGCATGGGCCACTATGACCCCTGCCACATTTTGGCCACCCACCATTAGGAACCACACCTACAACACCTTGGGCCCTTAGAAAGTCATTAGCCACCTTCCTATAAGAAGACCCTTGGCTTTGATGAAACTGGCTACCCTTTCGACTTTGGAACTTTCCCTCAAAACGGGCCCTCTTGGCCTCATGACCCTTTCTCTTTCTCAATTTTTCCGCCTCCATTTGTTCGACGTAGGTCATCAAACTGGACAAGTCTATGTCACTAATCAACATTATGGACCGGCACTCTTCACTTACAAAGTCGGGGATGCCCATCACAAATTTATTCATTCTAAACCTTGAGTCGGCGTCCAAGTGTGGAGAATATGTTGAAAGTTGGTTGAACTTGAGGGCATACTCCCTCACACTCAAAGATCCTTGTTTTAAGTTCACGAACTCCACCAACTTATTCTTCCCAAGCTTAAGAGGGAAGAATCGATTAAGAAAGGTCGCCTTGAACTTTTCCCATAAAACCACATTATTGTTCCCCTACTCCTCCTCCATTGAGTGTACCAAATTTGTGCTAGCCGCTTGAGTTGGTAAGTTGCCAACTCCGCCTTATCTTTCGGCCCCACACCTATAATAGCCAACACCTTGTAGACCTCATCAATGAACTCTTAAGGCTCCTCATCCACCTTTGACCTATAGAATTCCGGGGAATTCATCCTCATGAAGTCTCTCACCTGAGATGCCAATGTAGGAGCATAAGGGGCTTAGGCCCCTTGGTTGGCTTGGTTAGCCAAAACTTGTGCAAGCAAAGTGAGAGCATCCCGGAGCTCATCATGAGTCGGTTGGCCCTCGCAAGTGCGAGCTCTTCTTCCTATTGTGTTAGACATGATCTGGCATTGCAAAAGCCAATCATTAGGGGGGGAAGGGAACCATACCTCAACTTCTATAGCACGACATAGAGTAAGAAGAAGGGAAACATTTCCTAAACGCCTCATAGCCTCTTCCTCATAGTTGTGGTACACAACACAATAATAAACAAGACTCTAATTGGCGCAGTATGTTGGACTCTGACGATCTAACAACCTAGTGCTTTGATACCAAGTATGTCACAACCCAAGCCTCAAGCCTAGACATAACACAGCGCAAGGGAACCCGAAGGGATCCCAAGCAAGCCTCTTAGCACATCTTGTACATCCTTGGTCACCGAAGCAATAAATTAGCAATAAAAGAGTAGAATAGGGATAATTAGGGATAATAGACATCATTCATAGTATAACAACAAGAGTAAAGAGAGAGAGAGATTCAAAGCTCCTAACATTGCATATGACATGTCCAACAACACCTATACTACATAGATAAGAGCGGGGCCAAGACAAGCAACTGGGTTCACCCTTACAGTCAAGATTTACATACAAGAAAGGTATTCTTAGAACATACATGAGATAATAAGCGATGTCCCCGAAATGAAGGACTCACCAACAAGTTTGAGTGAAATTGTACTAGCCACATGGATGGAAAGGCTTAAGCGGGGCTCCGGTTCCTACATGGTGACATCATGTAGTCATAAAGTATACTTTAGTATGTTTGAATTCCCTAACTATGTAGGCTGCAATGTAGCAAGTGATAAGAACCACAATCAAAATGCATAAAATAGGCAATGAATAAGCATATAGCAATATGACATGTATGAATGATGCTTGTATTAAACCATGCCTATATCGAACATAATCCATGTGTACATAGAGACCACTTTACTACAAATCCAAGGCCTACCACCTCCTTGGAAAGGCATATGAGGTACAAACCCTTTCTTGTGGCTGATGAGGTACAACTCCCCCAACATGGTTGATGAGGTACAAACCCCCCAGTGCGGTTATCAACGTACAAACCCCTCAATGAAATTGCATGGGCCTTCCACCTCTTGAGCGAGGCAATCGAGGTACAAACCCTCAGCATGATTACTCGAGCCTACAACCTCCCGAGTCAGGCTTGGTCATTTTCCCCACACTATAGAGATAATATCATATACATACATTCCTTTAATTATCGTATAGTCATTCAACTCATAAGACATGCATTCGACCTTTATTTCCACAAGAAAACCATAACCGAACATTTTATCGAACACTTGGTAGATGTGCAGTGCTAGGTAAAACCATGCAATTCAAGAGTTGAATTATGTTAGAAAATCTAGTGTAAAACCATCAATAGATACTTGGTAACACCCTCAAGCAATATACATCAAAATCCTTAATGAAATCTCACAATAGATCTTCGATTCATAGCTCAAAACGTGCTAAAACAGTCATAATTTCATGAAACCCCAATATATTGTGCAGTGAAATTCATAATACATAAGACCCATGAGTAAATCAACTTTAAATCATGCAATTCTAGGTAAAAAGAAGCTTGGGTATCATGGGTGAAAGGAACTCATGAAAGAACCTACATACCTTAGCTTTGGAGAATAGCTTGATGAAGATTGGAGATGAAGGCTTGAATCTTGAATGAGAACGTTAAGATCCGGATGAGTTTTGGGACTTGAAATTAGGAGTGAAATATTGGCTAAGTGTTTGAATGAGTATTGGGGAATGTCTTAGATCATAGAGGGTGAAATAAAGCTAAGTATAGACATTATCACGCATGGGAAAACTTAGGTCCAAGACCCAAAAGTCTTGGATTGAGATAGAAAACTAGCCCAAATAATAAACAGAAGGACGCCCTTGGTGCGTCGCACTAGGGGCACGAATCGTCTCTAGAAATCGCAATTTTGCGATTTTCAAATTTTACTACGGTTGCTCTTAAATCGAGGTTAGACTCTTTTGTATGCAATTTGACCCCCTGAACAAGAATATGATGTCAGATTTTTGATCTCACATATGAATTTTGAGATATATAGAAATTACTATTCCGGGCATTTTCGAGTCATATTTTCGGGCACTTTTTGGGGTCGTTTCATGAGGGATACCAATGCTTGTTTTGGTTGTGGAGAATTAGGCCACAAGATAATTGATTGTCCATGAGATCGCGATAAGGGTAAAGATGTACGTCCACAAAGCCAGGGTGCAAATACAGTTTCTTTCGGGAGAGGAGGCCAACAAGGTGGTGCCCCAAGGCATAATCAGTTCTATGCTCTTAAGGGAGGCAAGAGGTAGATAAGGTGCCCGATATCATCACAGGTATGTTAAAAATCTTCGTTTTTGATGTGTATGCATTGATAGACCCTGGTGCCACTCTTTCTTTTGTTACTCCTTTTGTTGCCAAAAAGTTTCATGTTGAGCCTGAATTGTTGTGTGAGTTTTATGAGGTGCCTACTCTCATTGCTGCATCTATTGTTTCTAGAAAGGTCTATAGAAATTGTCCCTTTTGCATTTTGCATAAAGTTTTGCCTTTTGATCTTGTTGAGTGGATATGGTAGATTTTGATGTCAGTCTTGGGATGGATTAGTTGCATGCATATTACGCCTCTATTGATTGTAGAAATTGTAGGGTCAAATTCCAATTCCTAAATGGACTTGTCCTTGAGTGGGAGAATCATGATGTGGTGGTCAAGGGAAGGTTTATCTCTTGCATTAAAGCCCAAAGGTTAATCTCTAAGGGGTGTCTCTATCATCTTGTGAGGGTTAGGGATATGGAGTCTAAAGTCCTTCCTATAGAGTCGGTTCTGGTAATTAATGAGTTTCTAGATATCTTCCCTAGTGAGCTTCCCAGCGTTCCTCCCAAAATGGAAATACATTTTGGCATAGATATCCTTCATGGCACTCAACATATTTCTATTCCTCCTTACTGTATGGTCCCGACAGAGTTGAAGGAATTGAAAGAGAAATTAAGGACTTGTTAGATAAGGGTTTTATAAGGCCTAGAAAATCACCTTGGGGTACACATGTGTTGTTTGTGAAGAAGAAGGATGATTCTCTTAGAATGTGAATTGATTACCAGCAACTTAATAGAGTCACCATCAAAAATAAGTACCCTCTGCCAAGGATTGATGATCTATTTGACCAACTTCAAGGGACTAGTCATTTCTCTAAAATTGATATTCGGTCCGGGTATCATCAAGTGTAGGTGAGGGAGTGTGACATTCCCAAGATGGCCTTCCGGACTAGGTATGGGCATTATGAATTTGTGGTTATATCTTTTGGGTTGACTAATGCACCGACTATCTTCATGGATCTTATGAATAGGGTCTCCGAACCCTACCTTGATTTGTTTATGGTGGTTTCATTGATGATATTTTGATATATTCCCATAGTGAGGAGGAGTATATGGGTCATTTGAGGGTGGAGTTTCAAAAATTGAGGGAAGAGAAGTTGTATGCTAAGTATGAGATATGTGAATTTTGGTTGAAAGAGGTTGCCTTTCTAGGTCATGTGGTGTCGGGGGATGGTATTAAGGTAGATCCTAAAAAGACAAAAGTGATTAGAAATTGGCCTAGACCATTGACTCCATAGGACATTAGGAGTTTCTTAGGCTTAGCGGGTTACTACTAAAGGTTTGTGAATGGGTTCTCTTCTATTGCTTCTCCCATGACTAAGTTAACCCTTAAAAAAGGCTAAATTTGTATGGATCGATGAGTGTGAAAAGAGTTTCCAAACCTTAAAGGATAAGTTTATCTCCGCTCCTATCTTGTCTCTATCGAAAGGATTGGAAGGGTTTGTTGTGTATTGTGATGCCTCTCGGATTGGTTTTGGTTGTGTTTTGATGCGAAATAGTAAGGTGATAGCTTATGCCTCTAGGAAACTTAAGGTGCATAAAAAGAATTATCCTACCCATGATCTTGAATTGGCAGCCGTGGTATTTGCTTTGAAAATTTAACATTATTATTTTTATGGATTGCATGTTGATGTGTTCACCGATCATAAGAGTCTCCAATATGTGTTCACTCAAAAAGACCTCAACTTGAGACAATGAAGGTGGTTAGAACTTCTTAAAGATTATGATATGAGTGTGCATTACTACCATGGTAAGGCTAATGTTGTGGTTGATGGTTTGAGTAAGGTGTCTATGGGTAGCCTAGCTTATGTTGATGATGGGGGAAAAGAGGTGGCTAGAGAGGTTCATCGGTTGGCTAGATTGGGGGTTAGGTTCGAAGAGGTTGATAATGGTGGTATTGTGGTTATTGATGATTCAAAATCTTCCTTGGTTGATGAGGTAAAAGCAAAACAAGATCTTGAGCCCTCCTTGTTAGAATTGAAGGCTTTGGTTAGAGATGGCAAGGTGGATGTTTTCTCCCAAGGGGGAGATGGTGCCCTTAGGTACCAGGGTAGATTGTGTGTGCCTTGTGTTGATGACTTGAGAAAGAAGATTTTAGATGAGGCTCATAATTCTTCCTATTCTATTCACCCCGGTTCTACAAAAATGTATGGAGATTTGAGGGAAGTGTTTTGGTGGGGTGGTATGAAGAAAGACATTGTCAAATTTGTATCTGGTTACCATAGTTGCCAACAAGTCAAAGTCGAGCATCAAAGGTCGGGTTGCCTAACCCAAGATATAGAGATTACCACTTGGAAGTGGGAGAAAATTAGCATGGATTTTGTGCTTGGTTTACTTAAGACTAGAAAGGGTTTTGATTCTATTTGGGTTGTGGTTGATAGAATGACAAAGTCGCCTCATTTTCTATCGGTTAAGACTATTTATGATGCCGAAGATTATGTTAAGTTGTACATTCATGAATTGGTTTAGATTGTCTGGGGTGCCTTCGTCAATCATATCGGTTCATGGTGCTCAATTCACTTCTCAGTTTTCGAGGTCCTTCCAAAGAGGTCTTGGTTCCAAGGTAAAGCTCAGTACGGCCTTTCACCCTCAAACGGATGGCCAAGCCGAAAGAACTATCCAAACTCTTGAAGACATTCTTAGAACTTGTGTATTGAATGTTAAGGGTAGTTGGGATGATCATCTTCCTCTCATGGAGTTTGCTTAAAATAATAGTTATCTTTCTAGCATTGGTATGGCTCCTTTTAAGGCCCTCTATGGTAGATGTTGTAAGTCCCCGGTTGTATGGTTAGAGGTAGGGAAAATGGCTTCGTTGGGTTCAGATCTAGTTATGGAGGCTATGGAGAAAGTAAAGTTGATTAGGGAAAGGTTGAAAGACGCCCAAAGTCGTCAAAAGTCCTATGCTGAAGTGAGGAGAAGGGGGCTTCGATTTAAAATTGATGATTGGGTCTATTTAAAGGTCTCACCTATGAAGGATGTGGTTCATCTTGGTAAGAAGGGTAAATTGAGTCCAAGATTTGTTTTCCCTTACAGAGTGTTAAGGAGGATTGGTAAGGTATCCTATGAGTTGGAGTTGCCTAGTGAAATGGACTTGGTTCATCCTGGTCTTTTATGTGTCTATGTTGAGGAAGTGTGTGGGTAACCCAAGTGCCATTGTATCTTTTGATATTGTGGGTGTTGTTGAAGAGCATTAGACTTATGAAGAGGTTCCGGTAGAAATTTTGGATAGACAAGTGAAAAGGTTGAGGAACAAGAATGTTGCTTCCGTCAAGGTTCTTTAGAGAAACCAACAAGTTGAAAGTGTCACATGGGAAATCGAGGCAGACATGCAAAAGCGATATCCCTATCATTTCCATTCTGCTCAAGTCCAAGGTATAATTCCAAGTCCTTTATGTGATTTCAAGTCTTATATATCATCCCTCATGTCATTTGGATGCATCCATGTTTATGTTGACAAGTTCATGGTGATTTTGACACTTATGTTGAGATTTTCGAAAATGATGTTTAAGTGCATTGTTACATTCTTAATGGGGCTAATATCTTCATGGTTATCCTTCTTATGTACGTCTCTTTGATATTTGAGGATCAATGTTCCCAAGTGGGAGATATTGAAACGACCCCAAAAAGTGCCCGAAAATGTGCCTCGGAAGTGCCCAAAATCGTAAATTTCATATATCTCAAAATCCATGTGTGATATTAAAAATTTGACTTCATATTCATGATCAGGGGGAATAATTGAGTCAGAAATGGGTCTAACTCTGATTTTAGAGCAACCGTATCAAAATTTTGAAATTCCCAAAATGCAAATTCCAAAGAGTTCTCCGCCCCTTAGCGCGACGCGGCCAGGGCACAGAGATGTGTGTATTTTTGTTACTAGTTATTTTATCTCGATCCAAGGCTTTGAGGCCTTGGGCATAAGTCTTCCCATATGTAAAAACACCTAATACTTAGCTATATTTCAACACCATATCATACAAGACATTCCTCAATACTCTCTTAAATACTTAGACAAATATTTCATCCAAAATCCAAGTGCCAAATCTCATTCGGATCTTAAGGAAATCACTCAAGCTTCAAGTTCTCATTTCAATATTCACCAAGGAAATCTCCAAAGTTAAGGTATGTGGGTTTCAGCCATTGGGTCCTTTCACCCATGGTGCCCAAGCTTTTTTTCACATAAATTACATGTTTCTAAGTTAATTTACTTATGTGTCTTCTTATTATGAATTTAACTACGAACTATGTTGGGGTTTTGTAAAAGTGTGACTGTTTAAGCATATTTTGAGTTATGAATCTATGGTCTACTTTGAGATTTGATGAGGGGTTTAAATGTATGTTGCATGGTGGTATTACCAAATATTGGTGGCTAGATGTACTTCAAGTTTTTTTACATGATTTCACTCTTGAATTGCATGGTTTTACACTAGTATTACACACCCATCAACTATTTGATAAAATAGCCGGTTTAGGATTCTTGAGCTATTGATGATCCATTATATGACCTATGACTTGAATGACTTTGTAATGATGAAAGGAAGGTGTATATGTGTTGAATTCATGAAACGTATTTGTAGTGTTGCAAGTGACCATGCCAAACTTGAGGGGCATATACCTCATCCACCTTGTCGGGTGGTGGCAATCTCCTACTACCATAGATGAGGGGTACGTACCTCATCCACCTTATCAGGTGGTGGCGATCCTGTACTACCATAGGTGAGGGGTATGTACCTCATCCACCTTGTCGGGTGGTGGCAATCCCATACTACCATAGATAAGGGGTATGTACCTCATCCACATTGTCAGGTGGTGGCAGTCCCCTACTACCATAGATGAGAGGTATATACCTCATCCACCTTCCAAGCGGCTGGAATGCCTTGGATTCCAAGCACTAAGTTACTTGGTCTATGATGATGGTATCTTCCTACACATGTACTATGTTTCTATATAAGCATGTTTTACTTCAAGCATTGGTCATGCATGCTATGTTGCTAATATACTATCTCTTACTTTCGATTATGCATTTTGATTATGTTGCCTATTTATTATTGTGATGCATCCCACATACTTAACATAGTCAAATATACTAGCGCATACTCTATGCCTACATGATGTTACCATGTAGGAACCGAAGCTCCTCATGATCATCCTCATCCTCCCCATGGCTAGTACTATCTTCTCAAAGCAAGTTTGGTGAGTCCTCAACTCCGGGGATGATATCCCTTCTTCTTACTTTATGTAAAGACTTTCACTATCTATTTGTGTACTTTTGACTATGAGGGTGAGCCCAGAAAGTTGTCTCGGCCCCTGCTCAATTCTAAGTTTAGAGATGTTGTTGGACAAATTATGAATTATGTTTGAGTTTTGACTCTCTTTGACTCTTTTGATGTTTTATGATATGAAAGACTTCTCTTAGCCCATTATCCTTATTTTTATTCTCTTATGGTTGCTAAATTGCTTCCGTGACCAAGGATGTGTAATGATATATTAAGAGGCTTGTTTGGGGTCCCTTCGGATTCTCCATTCATCATGTCACGTCTAGGCCCTAGGATTGGGTCGTGACAGATAGCATAGCAGTTTTAGAAGCATTTTAGTGGAAGATTTATAGGGATTGAGTAGCTGATCTTTAGGGATTGGAAGATGGATCTTTAGGGATTATTGTGTATATTTTCTATATAATTGAAAGACTCTCACTTTGAGAAGCATTCAGCAAAATTCTTGGCATGCTATCAGAGCGTTCTCTTGGTTGTCTTGTTTCATAGAGTTTTTCTGTGGTTTCTTTTAAAATTTTTGAAATCTTGGTTTTTTTGTTGACTGATCATTGATAATCAGTCCTAACAACTAGGACTTTTGCTCTTAGTCTCTCTAGTTATTTTTTTGAGTCTTTCTCATTTTCATAGCATTCAAAAGTACAAATTCACATCACTTTGAATCCTTCAGTGGTTTCACTGGAAAAAAAATTATTCTTCTTGGGAATTTGAGTTTCAGTTATTTGTCACTGGAAAACAATTATTGGGCCATATAGATGGAAATGCTCCTGATCCTACAAAGTTAAGTGAATAGAAGATTAAAGATACTCTGGTGATGACATGGGCTTTAGGATCAGTTGACTTTCTTATCATTCTTAATCTCAGGCCCTACAAGACAGCTAAGGCCATGTGGGATTATTTACAAAAGGTTTACAACTAAGATAATAGCTCAAGACGGTTTCAATTAGAGTATGATATTGCTAGTTACACTCAAGGAGATCTTCCTGGTTAGGATTACTTTTCTGGATTTCAAAACTTATGGCTGAATTTACAGATATTGTTTATGCCAACATACCTGCCGAATCTCTCTCTATGGTTCAGGCAGTTCATGAGCAAAGCAAGAGAGAAAAATTTTGGTGCAATTATGCTCCGACTTTGAGAGTGTTCACTCTATCTTGATGAATCGTGATCCGTGTCCTTCTTTGGATGTTTTTTCAGGGAATTTCTTCATGAAGAGTAGTGTCTAGTCATATAAAATACTTTCAAGAAAGAAAATGATGTCACTGTTGCATTTGCTGCTCAAGGTACAGGAAAGAAAAGGGATATGATTGGAACTCAATGTTACAGTTTCAAGGAAGATGGTCATATTGCTAGTAATTGTGGCAAGAAGTTTTTGTAATTATTGTAAACAACAAGGACACCTTATCAAAGAGTGTCCCACGCACCCTCAAAATCGTAAGCTCAATGCCTTTCAAGCTGGGATAAATGGTTCCACAATTGATAACTCATCTTCAGGACAAGTTCTTACTCCTGAAATGGTATGACAAATGATTGTGTCAACGCTTTCAGCATTGGGACTACAAGATAATGATGTTACATTTAGTTCTTAGTTTTGTTGATAGGTGCTTCCAATCATATGACCAACTCAATGAGCATGCTAAAACAATATTCGTAAATATCAAGGTCAATCACAAATACAAGTTGCCAATGGAAGTAATTTACCAATTACCAAGGTTGGGGACATTACTCAAACTTTCAAGGATGTTTTTGTTTCACCAAAGCTATAAACTAGTCTTATTTCAATTAGACAACTGATAGATAATAATTGTGATGTGAATTTTTCTCGTAATGGTTGTCTTGTGCAGGATCAAGTGTCACGGACGATAATCGCGAAGGGGCCTAAAGTTGGAAGATTGTTTCCTATACACTTTTACATTCCTCCTGTTCTATCTTTTGCTTGTATTCTACCGCTAGTAAGACTAGGATTTAGCATAAGCATCTAGGACATCCAAATTCTACTATCTTGTCTTATTTATCAAATCATTCTGATTTGTTGGGCAATAAAAAGCAACTTTAAACTACTTCTATTGATTGTTCTACTTGTAAATTAGGCAAAAGTGAAACTCTTCCTTTTCCTAATTTTTGTAGTTATGCTACTAAATGTTTTGATATTATTCATAGTGATGTTTGGGGTAGTTCACCAATTGTTTTTCATGCCCATTTCAAATACTTTGTGACATTTATAGATGATTATAGTCAGTTTATATGGGCATATTTTCTTCGATCCAAATCTAAGGTATTTTCCATCTTCAAGACTTTTTTTGGCTTACATTGATACTCAATTTTCTACATGCATCAAATTGTTAACATCTGATTCTGATGGAAAATATATGTCTTATGAATTCAAACATTTCTTTCTTGAGAAAGGAATTGTCTCACAACACTCTTGCCCATATACGCCACAACAAAATGGAGTTGCTGAGCGTAAAAATTGCCATCTTCTAGATGTCACTCGTACTTTATTGATTGAGTCCTCTGTCCCATTTAAATGTTGGGTGGAAGCTTTGTCTAGTGTTGTCTATTTAATTAATAGACTTCCACCAAAAGTGTTAAATTTTGAGTCTCCATATTTTTGTCTTTATCACCAAAATCCTGACTATAATAATTTTCATACATTTGGTTGTGTTTGTTTTGTGGTTCTGCCTCCTTCTCGGCGCAATAAACTTCCTATACAGTTAACTAAATGTGCTTTTACGGGTTATTATACTTCACATAAATGTTGTATTTGCTATGATCCATTTTCTGACAAATTTCGTGTTTCTAGAAATGTTGTTTTCTTCGAGAATCAATATTGCTTTCCTACTCATGTTGAATCATCTTTTGTTTCTCCTCTTCTTCCTACTTTTGAGGATTTATCATCTTCTTTTAACTGGATTGTTTTATGAATGATGTCGACCAACTTTACCCCATGCTAAAATTAATCTGCCACCTGAAACTGCACTACAACTAGAATTTGCGAATTCTTTGAGATGTGATCCTGTTGGGCCTACTCAGCGATTTACTCAAGTATCTCGTACTCCAAATTGGTATGGATTTTTCTATGCTTTATCCAACATTTCTGTTCCAACTTGTTATTTAAAAGATTCCAAGAGTAAATGTTGGCAGAAAGCGATGGAGGAAGAACTTTTGGCTCTTAAAGAAAATAACACATGAGACATTGTTTCATGTCCTTCAAATGTCCACCCAATTGGATGTAAATGAGTCTATTCAATTAAACTTCATTGTGATGGAAGTCTTGGTAGGTACAAAGCTCGATTGGTTGTTCTTCGTAACAAATAAGAGTATGTGGTGGACTATGAGGAGACTTTTGCACCCATAGAAAAAATGACTATGGTGCGAACTATTGTTGCCATTGCTGCTTCACAAAATTGGCCTCTTTATCAAATGGATGTTATAAATGCTTTTCTCCATGGTAATCTTAAAGAAGATAATTATATGAAGCCTTCACCTGGTTTGTTCTCATCACCTACATGAGATGTATGCAAGTTGAAGCAATCTTTGTATGGATTAAAACAAGCTCCTAGAGCTTGGTTTGACAAGTTCCGATCTACTTTGCTGCAGTTTTCTTTTGAACAGAGCAAATATGACTCATCTTTATTTCTTCGAAAAACATCTACAGGTTGTGTTCTTCTTTTGGTGTATGTAAATGATATCATAATTACAGGAACCGATTCTTTATTGATCATTAGCCTCCAACAGCAGCTTAGAGATTCTTTTCATATGAAAGATCTTGGTACTCTTACATATTTCTTAGGTTTGGAAGTTCATAATAATACATCAAGTGTGTTTCTAAACCAACACAAATAAACTCAGGATTTGATTTCTTTGGATGGCCTTCAAGATTCCTCCTTTCTCTGTAGATACTCCATTAAAATTGAATGTGAAGCATCGTCGTGAGGAAGGTGATCTTCTTCCTAATCCAACTATATTTCGACAATTAGTTGGGAGTCCAAATTATCATACTATTACTCGGCCAGAAATTTCTTTTGCAATTTAACAAGTTAGTCAATTATGCAAGCTCCCTGAATCTCCACTTAGTGGCTGTTCGTCGCATCATTCAGTATCTTCTAGGAAAATCTACTTGTAGATTTTTCTTTCCTAGTGGTTCTCCTATTCGTCTTACTACTTTCAGTGACTCTGATTGGGCGAGATGACCTGATACTCGTCGTTTAGTCACTGGTTGGTGCATGTTTCTTGGAGATTTATTGATATCTTGGAAGAGTAAGAAGCAAGATCGTGTGTCAAAATCTTCAATAGAGGCTGAATATCGATCCATGTCTAGTGCTTGATCAGAGGTTGTATGGCTTCGTGGATTACTTGATGAGATTGGATTTCCTCAAAATCATCCTACTCCTCTCCATACTAACAAAACTAGTGCTATTCAGATTGCTACTAATCCAGTTTATCATGAGAGGACCAAACACATCGAAGTAGATTGTCATTATATACGATAAGATCTAGATAAAGGGGTCATTACTCTTCCACATGTGTCTAGTGATCTTCAAATTATGTTAGATGGTGAATGATTGTATACATTAATGTTATAAATAAGTGTAATTATAGAGATTTGTTGTACTAATCATATAGATTGCATAGCAGATTTGGTGGGGTAGCATGGAAGATTTAGAGGGATTTTAGTGGAAGATTTACGGGGATTGAGTAGCTGACCTTTAGGGATAGGAAAACGGATCATTAGGGATATGTATTGTGTATACTCTCTATATAATGGAAAGACTCTCACTTTGAGAAGCATTCGGTAAAATTCTTGACAGTAATCCAAATAGAGAAACTTTAGCTCTTTTCCCACCATTTCTCTCGCTGTCCGCAATGAAGGGGAGAAGGGTATTTATTGGTTAGGAATGGAGGTAAAACTGGATGGATTTGGGGAGGGGGGGGGGGATTCCGAACTAAATTGGGGATTTTCTTGAATTGAAAATTCAAAATTTTTCTCAATCTTATCCAACTAGTACTATTTCAAACAGATTCTTCAACGGACAAACGATCAGGGCCATTCAATCCGATCAAGATGAAATAGGGGCTTTGAAATTGGGATATCTGGAGAAAGGAGGGGTCGAACATTTGTACGAAAAGGATAAGGGCAAGGGGAAAGGGGACACGTTGATGGAAAATTTGTTAGGATAGTTGGGGTTATATGTATATTACTAGTAAGGTTAGCCCGGGTAATTGCATAGCTACGTGGGCATAGATGTACATCATTGTCGGAGTACTCGACAAGCTCCCTATGCTTCTAATGTTCTAGCACTCTTGTACCTGAGTATTGAGTCCATATAATAAGGATCAGTGAGGAAAAAGCAAGAAGAAAGTAACAAAGGTAGTGATGGAATGGGAAAAATCAGAAAACATGGAGGCAAAATGTATCATTCAAGGAAAACTGAATAAAGGATTACCAATGATGAGAAGTGGTAAGAGGATGATGCAAAGACAATCTGAAGTCAATACAATTCAACAATCAAAAGAGTGGTTGATTGATATTGGTGATAGTCTACTTATTGTTTACAAGACCTGCATAGAAAAATAATAAAATCAATGAGTCTTGCTTGACAGCAGACATAAATTCATCCAAAAGTTCAGCATATTCCTGAATGTGGATGGAGTATCAACTGGAAAAAGTTAAAATCATATACAATTATCCACGAAACGTACTCTTAATACTTAGCATTTTAGGAAATAAAAATTGTGAACTTGTCCTCTAGCTCTTCTTTGTCTAAGACCAATGTAAATTCATCTTTTAACAATTTCTCATTGTTTGTACCCACGTCAATGGTTATTGGCAAACACTGAAAAGGAAGAAGGATAATCAATCTGCTGATTTTCTCCATAAGTTAGCCAGAGGAAAAAGCAAGCAGATAAGTTTCGGCCTGACTGATCATGCTGACTCATGCTTTTCAAGTGCCAAGTAGCTGCGCAACTATAAAGTAACATGTGATATTTTCAGATTTCTATGCGACATGATGTGCGGAAAACAGTCAGAAGTCACAGAGTCTCAGACCATATGTTTATAACATTTTGGCAGATGTAAGAATTGAGTGAGTTTACCAAGCTTCAATGAGAATATGAGATACAATACTATTTGTGAAAGAAACGCATGATGATCATTTTTAACAACTGTTACATTTTCCCTACAGAAACTTACAGAAGACGGCCAAATGCCTCCCTACTGGTATCCCCATTCCCTGTCAAGATGAATTGATTGTCATTAATGTGTCTTTAGAAATCTAAGAGAACTATGTGGGCAGATATGACAACCCAGGTTTCCGAGGCCCAATATTTGTTCTCCATCAGTTACAATGATAACTTGAATTTTCTTCTCAGGCCAATTCTTCAATACCTCAAGAATTTTGCCTCTGCAATGAATTCCAAACACATACTTGTCTAAATGATGGATCATTTGTCATGAAAATTAGATTTAAAGAACTTTAACTTGATATATATGCTCATTTGAAACTTTAGTTTTCCTGCAGTCTCCTGTTTGGCTTGGTCCGAGGGCTCTCCTTAACTCATATATCACTTCAAATAAGCCTCATTGTCATGCTAAAGTTATATTGTACATCAGCAACCTATTCTTTTGGCATACAAAATGATATTTTGAACCACACTTTAAATATTAAACCCAACTCAAAAGTTTACCGAGTGCTACACAAATTACGTATATTAACAATCTAGAGATCGATATTATCAACTAAATTCAATTTTTTCTTGGGTTCTTATATGACAATGTGCACAATAATAGCAAAAACAGGGGATTTTATTAAAAGAAACAATAGTAAAAACAGGGGTATTTTGTTAAAGGTTTGATGCCACATTTTTTTTTGTTTTGTATGAAATCTTGGAACAGTGAAAATATATAAGACAAAGTGACTGCGTGTGTAAATGCTGAGAAGTGTAACAATGTCGTCGCATAAGAGAACAAGAAAGCCCAGCAGAACCAGAATGGAAACGAAATTTTGAGCAGTTACGAAATGATTCTACTTGGGGCAACCATGTATTATACTACATACTGAAGCCAAGAAGCAGATTAAATGTTGAATACAGTATGTGGGAATGGTGGCAATGACATAGAAAAATACTGACCGACACGTTCATGATTTGATGCTCGAAAATAGTTTGGCCCATTATTTAAGCAACTTTCAAAACCTTGTCCATGAAAGCACAGAAAAGGGTATATAGATCCAAGCAAGATCTATTTGTTTGGAATGTAATTAGTCTCCAATTATTATTAAGTCATTGTTTCTTTAATACTTAGTATAGCTTAACAGAGAGCAGGAACTAATGATGAGCATTACACAGATAATTATGTGCTACTACCTGAAGATCCATCATGGTCATGTACCTTTGCAGCGGTACATCATACTGATGCAGATTGTTCAGCAACTTCTTAACCTGAGAGAAGAAGTGACACAATGATGCAATTAAACAGAGAGCTTTCATTCAGTCAAGAAGAGGAAGACTCGGAGAGACATAATTAAGGATATGCAAAAATGCAACATGGGCAACTTGAAGCCCCTGATTGACAACCACAGGAGGAAGAAGACCTCGTAAATAGTGGGAAACCCTCTCTCTCACTGAAAGCTAGTCCTTTGTTGTATTGTGGATCTGGCAACAATAAGTATCCGTTGCTAACCAAACAACAGAATCATGCTCATAATGGATACAAATGAAGAACACTTCTCAGGATCACCACGATGTTCATCTTCTTTAACAACAAAACATCAAGGAGATGAACAAGTATCCCATATTATTACATCATTTTCAGGTAAGCTTAAATGAAAAGCATTTTAACATGTTGTTATAACACATCATATATATTGTTTATTTGTTTATCAATAATGTGAAATAGAGCAGAAAATGTATCTTCTGGTTATTGTGCAGTAGAACAGAAAATGTATCGTATGAGTCGCTGAATGATAGAAAAATAATTCATACAACATCTGTGGAGAAAGAGAAGTGACAAAAAATCATTTAGCTGTTTCAGGCATATATTCAGATGCCCTTGGTTCATCAATCTGCAGAATAATTCTTTAGGAGTGCATGCCATTCATGTGAGTCATATATTGCAGAGTCCTAACGAAAACTGACTAATTTAGCAACCGTGTTTTCACTATTAGTTGGTTACAACATCCTCTTCCCCTGCTTAGCTGTTAACTATAAAGTAAAGGTGTGTCGTTTGAATATCTGCCATACTTCGGGGGTATTTATACACTATTCCTTATAAATGCGTAAAACGTTTAAACCATATGTCCATTGTCAGCATATAAGCTGCCCAAAACTGAAAGATTTGTAACCTATAACTATTAGAACTCCAGCATATTCGACTCTGAAGACCCTATGAGTTCAAATTGTGTGATCATTAGATATTCCATAACTCACCTCCTACTTCAAGTATTGTCTGACTGTGTCCACCTAGAGCATACTCGGATTCCAGAATCCTGTGAATTCAAATTGTGCGATCATAATATTCCAACTTATAATAAAGCACACTATGCAATCTTAATGTTTAATTGATTTCTTACAAAGTACACATAGGTATACAATGTAGCATTAAATATATAGCACAATCAGTTTGTGTTAGAACTAACCATACAGAAAAGAAAGTTTGAGACTCACCTTTTAAGCTCAAAGTATTGTTCATGTTTCTCCTCCTTGAACATATTCATTGACGAAAATCTGTGTAAATCAAATTTTGCAACCATTGTATTCCAATTGAACAAAATCAAACTCTGTGGTAATGTTACGTATTAAGTTTCCACGAAGTGTATGAACTTTTACACCATAAAAATGGAAAAACAAAACATAGCGCTAAATTAAAATAAGAATCTTTTTTTCCTAGAAGAAAATAAAGTTAAAGCACACACCAAATCAATTTAAATCATATATAACTAAAAGTGAAAACAAAAAAGTTGAAAGTTAAAATGAGAAAATACCTTCAACATAAAGTTAAATTATTATAACAATACCATTAAAAAAAATTCTTTATAAAGTCTTAACTCAATTTAATTATTTATTCAATTGTTACTCTTCATATTCTGAACTCTTATTCTCATAAACTCTAACTATTTAATTTAAAGCTTTAACATATCTTTTGATGTTCCCCCAATTTTATCTATAAATTCATCTTTTCTTTCATAGGACTTGCATCTAGGACATCTTTTGCATTTTATAGTTAAAATAGTGAAGCACTTAACACTATTGTATTATTTGTTTTATGTTTTAGTTTGTGATGTAGAAGATTTTGAAATTTGATTGGTTGGAGAGAAGATATCAACAAGAATACCAAAATTATATATTGATTCTAAATATTTCTTTTTTCCATATATTGTTATGATTAAAGTCTTACGAGCGATATATATGTTGAAATTTTTTCTTCTCTATGTTTTTTTTGTTTTCTCTTTATTAGACTTATTTAATTTAGTTTTTCATAAATTTCTGATTGTTGTAAGTTTTTTATTTGGACTCAAATTAAGATTAGTCATTTGCGACTTCATTAAAAGTTAATTAAATACTAACCAAAGTTCAAACCACGCATGTTTTCAGGAAATTTTAATCGCTCTAATATATTTATAAAATTTATAAAAATTTACATGGGATACATGTACAAGACATGTGTCCAGAAACTAGTAGAATAAAAAGCACTTCAAATCAGTATATGTGTGGTCGACTTTTTTTTATTATTAAAGAATTGAATCTAATTCGCTGATATATACATCCAATTAGTAGGTTCAAAATAAAGTAAATTTGTCTGGTCATTTATACCAAGCCATACCCAGCACATGCAAGACGAAATAAGAAAAATATTCATTTTCTACCTATTTGCAGTGAGAGAATCCAAGAGATACCAATGAAATTCTTGTTGGAGAAACGATGGGAAAAAAGAACTCGCTCAAGCTTTAACTGTGCAGAGAATAGAAAAACTACAAGAAAAAAGGAAGGTGGCAAAGATGAAAAAGAAAAGAGTAGGCAAGAAAGCCCATAATTCGAAAGCTTGGACATCATTGCTAATTGCCGGTGAGAAGAAAGTTTTTTTTCTACAAAAGCTTGCAGTAGCAATGGCAAGAGGGAAAGTAGTACACGCGTGGATTAGCTCACATAGCTAATCACGTGGAAAGCCAAGAGGCAAGTAGCTGGACTGTGCTAATAGATAGAGCAGCAGCAAAATGTCATAAATACCCTTGGTCGTCCAAGGTTTGGCAAATAAAATGAAGACCCACGCGGAAATTTTTGATTGGTTTGGTAGTACGAGGGAACTCCCTCTTATATATATATATATACATACACTAGTAAAGTAATGTAAATAATGAAGGCATCATTAGATTAACATGTTATATTATATTAATGGGAGTAGAAATAACTACCACCGATATGTACTATGCCACGGGAAGAAATTTAGTCGCAGCAATTCAAACCTAAAGCTTGGAGGTTTGTGCAATTCCTTAGACGCCTTAAACCAAAATCTGTAACCTCAGTGCTAGTAATATATGCGGACAGTAATGATGATTCTTGTGATGATATGATGTCCATCCATTTATCATTAACTCTCGTACCTTCTCCCATGCACATATCCTATCAACAAAAAGGAAAACCATCAAATGAAATAACCACATCATGTACTGAACCAACAATTAGATTCGAGCTTTCAATACAAGCGTGAACTTTACATGTAGAGTGGAATCTCTGAAATCCTATAAGATCATATGCCAAAAAATTAAAATTACATCAGAAAAGCTGGCAACAAGGAAGATTTCAGCAGTTTTAGATAGGACTCATACTTGTAAGGCTAAAAGTAAAATACTTCATTTCCATTTCCTTCTGGTGGGTTTTTGTTTTTTCCCCTTTTTTCCTTTTCTGGGTATAAATTTTGCAATTTTGTTGTCTACAGAAAATATAGTGATGAAAAATCTGGATCTTTATTCATGTAAAATTGCTAACTTTCTTGTTTCAGAATTAAGTAGGAGTCGTCTTTGTTAGAAAGTGTTTTGTTCTCATGTGGGACTTGCTGAGATGAATACGTATTTAGTCTGGTTCCAACGCGGATAATGAACAGTGGGTTAGAAAATTTGAATGGGAAAAGTTGATAACTTTGTTGGATTTGGTGGAAAGTTGAAATGTGTTTTGATGAATAGTTGATATAGTTAGGTAGAAAATTTTGCAAATGTGATACTTGATCGGATGTGCTGTTTCATGTTCTTGAATTATCCAACCACTTTTTGTTAAAAATTAGATAGTCGGAACTTTTCTTCTCCAACTTAAAATATCAACATTTTTAAAGGGTAATTTTAGTCTGAAACTCTATCAAAATTTTCTTGATTTCTCTTCTTATTTTTTTGAAATCTTTCTATTTTCAGGAGAACGATTTCATTTTCTTGGAATTGTGATATTGACACTGATTTATAGGGCAGTTATGCCACCACCATGAAGGATTTGCAGTTCTCCAAATGGCCCTCCAATTACAGAACCAAGAGTGAAGCTTCCTGATTAGAAACATGTGGTATATAAAAAAAGAGTGTTCCTAGATATCAAGAAAAAAAGCAAATTTATTTTCATCCACGGATTTGATTGTGTTATACATGATGTTGCTTTCCTCAACACTACTTCTCCTATATATTTTTTTTTGCCTTTGAATAGTTGTTAAGGTTGTTTTTTTTTTTTTTTTTTTGTGTACAATATCTATCTTGGAGTCTTGACTAATTTGGATTTGTGTTGCAAAGTTTCACTTTTAAGGCCTCGGACTAAAGAGGACTACATTTCTCCAGATTTTGATTAAGGATGAATATTCTTTTTGGTTTTCCATCTGAGTTCATATGGAAAAGTCCAACCTTTTAAATCTTCTCACCAAATTTGACTTGATTTTTAAAGCTCGGACCTTAGATCTCTGGTTAATGGATGAGTACCTTTAAAAGTTGTTTTCAGTATTCTTTTTGGCTCCTATCCGGTGTCACCTGTTTTAGAGGTTGTTTTCAGTATTCCCTTTGGTTTCCTATCTGCCATCCAATTTCCAACATCCAACCGAATTTGCATCAGGTAGTCGCACTTTTAAGCCTCCCGACTAAATCTGACTCTATTTTTGGAGCTCGAATCCTAGATCTTTGGTTAACAATTGACAAAGGTACTTTTAAGTATTGTTTTTAGTCTTCTTTTTGGTTTCTCACTCATTATTCCGAATTTGCACCGAAAAGTCCCAATTTGAGGGTGAAGGCTCCCAACCAAAGCAACTTTATTTATAGAACTTGAATCTAAGATTTCTGATTAAGGACATAGGGATATGTACTGCCCACTAAAATTTTGTATGACAGACTAAATGAGTTCCGAAAGGTAGTAGTCATATGGCTGCAGTAGTGAAGAATAAAGGAAAACGCAAAAAACCTCCCTTGGTCATTGAGGAAGAGAAATCTCAGGATGTTGCAGTCACTGGTGGAAGTTCTCTGTTAACTATATATCGCTTGGAAACAAATAATGATAAGTCAGATAGCATTGTCGTTGATATTGAAAATGCTACAATACCAGCAACAGTAACCTCACCAGCATCTAGTGATACAATGACAAACGCATCAACTCAGTCATCAGATGATATTGAGGATGGTGAAGTAATAGGTAGTATCGCATTGGAAGATGTATTCAAAGAACTTTTACAGGTATTCACAGGCATTCTTTTGTTTTCATACATGCTCTTCTGCATATTTAGTATAACAAATGGTACTTACATTTTCAAACTAGTCATGGTGCTGGAAGAAATAGTAGACGAGATCGATGAGTATGTTGATGTACATAGAAGGTGGAACAGACTTAGAGAACTTAGTTATATCTAATCAGTGTTATATGAATTGACGAGGATATACTACATTGGTTTGAACAGGATACGTGTGGCTGTTGCGGCTTAGGTACCTGTGAGTAATTTGTTCCTTTTGTCAGGTACTGCACTTTACCAATACCTAATAGACTTTTCAGCTCCATAGAGACTGCGATAAAGTATCTTTTTGGGAGACTGCTCTTAAATGGGATGTAACGGGAAGTAAAAAGCTAAGCATAGAATTGTATTGTTACCTCAATGATAGAACTTGATGTCATGTATGCTTAGTTACTTTCGGGATTGAAAAAGAACACAAATAGGCTTGCTTACTGAAAACCGCATAACAAAGATTACTAACTTCTTTAACATTGGAAGTAACTCATGTGAGGCTAATTTGACAGCACCATTACTACAGCACAATCAAGGAGATTCATATTGGAATCTCCTGGCAGTACAAAATTTACAGTTGGAAACTTGCTTCGTATTTTAACTTTTAAGATGGTTGCACAGTAACATATGAATTGATGACAAAAATCAACAAATAGCTCCAAGTAAAAACTGTGATGACCACCAAGAGTCATAACACGAGAAGACAAGGAGCAAATCCAACAAACCAAGAAAACGGAAAAAACCACAGCAAAGAAACATTTGCAGATGCAACATAGGGGAAGAAACCTTCATCGTTCTCCAAAATAGCCCCACTGTGCATGTTGAAGGCAAAGGGAACAATTGGGCGTTGGTAAACCACGAATTTGAGAGAAAAAAATTTCTTCTATTACTCACAAGAATAGAATACAAAACAACTCTCAAACTCATATTTTTTAACACTCTTTCTTGATGTTTTCTTTGCTGTGTTTTTGGAGGAGCTCAGCAACTCCTTTTATAGGAGAAATTATACCCCCGTAGATGTCATTGGTGACATCACAAGGGTTATAGAAGTTCAATTGTGAAATGACTTTAATTGTGAAATGCTGTTTTGCAGCATTTCTTGACTTCAATTGTGAAATGCTGCTTTGCAGCATCTCTTGACTTTGAGAAAAACAAGGGCTGGACTTCTTCAATTCTCTTTCTCCAACTATATTCGGAACAAGCATTCTACCTATATCTTTGCATAGCTCTAGCTTCTCTCGAGTCACCACTTTCGTCAATATGTCAGCTGGATTCTCCTTCGTATGGATCTTTACTAGTCTCAACAGTTGTCGATCCATCACCTTGGATATCCAATGATGCCGAATATCAATATGTTTTGTACGAGAATGGTACAGAGAGTTCTTGCTCAAACCCAAAGCACTTTGACTGTCACAATGTACCTTATATTCCTTTTGCTTGATTCCAAATTCTTGGAGATAACGCTTTAACCACA
>JAABOM020102068.1:0-26103 GCA_011800125.2 Solanum clarkiae | reverse complement strand
TTGATACTTGTGTTTTCTTTCGAATCTATTATAATACATTAGAAGCTTGTGCACGTGACAACCAGGTCTTGGGGGATCTTAATTAAGTTGACTTATTATCCATAATTGAACTTTCATTTTTATTATAATTCCGCATTTTTAATGTTATAGATGGGTTGTAGGCTGACTTGTCTTGGTGGGATAAGACGAGTGCCATCACGCCCATTTTCGGGTCGTGACAATTAGCTTGGGATTTTAGGAAGGGATTCAATCTTCATCAAATTCTTCTTACTTTCTCTTGGTGAACTTAGGTATGTGGGTTTGATTCATGGTCCCTTTCAACCATGAAGAACCAACTCTTTTCACTTGATTTTCATGAATTTTAGCTTACTTTAAATATAACTTTTTAAGATCATTGTTTATTTAATTCAATTGATGTATGAGTTATGTTTTATTGTTGATTGTAAAGTGAATTAAGCTCTAATATGATCAAATGCATTGAAATTATAAAGATATGAATATGCATGTCCTCTTTTAAGCTTGATTTAAGCATGGGTGATTTATATTATGATTTAAATATGGATTTCACTTATGGATTTACTTGAATTTCATATTGTATTGTTGACTTAAGATTGAATCTCTATTGCCTATGTTATTCTCATATCATTCATGACATATGCACACATGACTATGGTTTTTATGAAGTTTATGATGTGGGCTAAGTCCCAATTACAATGATAATTATGTTTTGAAATATGGATATGATAAGAAAGTGACATATAAATGTCTATGATTATGGCTCTTTGAGCAATTATGGGTGTTTACATCACTATGTTTTTGGAGCACTAATTGAGGTTGGAGGCAAGATGGCTATCCCCGAGGGTCTGTAGTCCTTTCTCATAAAGGTTCTTAAAGGAGCATAGAATTGGGATTGGAGGCAGGGTAGGCTATGCCCGAGGGTCTATACTACTTTCTTATATGTATATACTTAATGGAGCTATTCCTATACATAAGAGTATGACATGAAGTATGTTTTGGCTTTTTAGCCCAAGTATGCGTGAGCATGAAGTATGTGTGGCTTTAAGCTTAAGAATGCATGATTTGAAATGTGATTTGTCCCTTAGGCCTAAGAGTGCATATGAACAATTTGAAAGTCTTTTGCCTCTCTTACAAGTAGGTATATGCGTGTTTATTCTTGTGGAATGATGCCTAGCACCAACGGGATTGGAGGTAGCGTGTGCTATCCCTAAGGATCCATACACTTTTCTCTTGAACTATGTTCTTAACATAGGTATGTTTATGCCCCTTTCTGGATGATGAATGATTATGGATCTACCTTTGGCAAGTAGATCACCTCTTTATCCATTGTGGAGTAGACAATGGAGTTTCAATTTATAACTCACTTGGTCTTATGTCGGTTGCAGTCCCATCCTTATATATAAAGTATTTTCATTCATGGATCATACATCTCATGGAATATTGATATACTATTCCCTTGTTATATGATTCTTTCTATATGTATGCCCTTGTTATCTAATATTGGATGCGAGTTTAATGATTTCAAGTGCATTGTATGCCCGCATACTTAGAACATTTAAACGTAGTAATGCATATTTTTGCCTATGTGATCTAACCAAGTATGGACCGAGGACTACCTTTACCCATCGTGCGATGGCTAGATTAGTTCTTGAGATACTTGTTGTGGTAAGTCCTTTGTTCCTAGGAAAATCCATCATTCCTCTACCTATGATGTTTGTTTATGTTACTTCCTTTGAGGGTGAGTCTGGGACATCTCTTGGCCCCGGTCCTATATTATGACTAGAAACATTATTGGACATTTTGTATACTCTTTTACGTTTATATGCTAAGTGTTGTACTCGTAGATTATAATCATGTTGTGGCTATCTATTGAATATCATTTTATTGATTGATTATGAGTGATATGATATATTTTTATGCTATGATGGGAAAGATCCTAAGTCCCGTATTGCCCCTATAGAGTGAGTCATACTTACCTACCCTTTAGTGTTTATGTGTTATGTGTTATGTGAATCCATGTTAATCCATATCCCTATGACATCCCCATTGCGCGAGTCCTACTTTCCCATACTTTAGAACTATTTGTTTACAATGCCATATACGCTTCCAAACCGATGATGTGTGAATTGATGCTATGAGGCTTGTTTGGAGACTCTCAGGTTTTCATTCACCATGTAACTCCTAGACACCAGGTCCTAATCGTGACAAGCTTTGTATAAGAGCACTATGTTCGTAAATGATCCTCGGAGTGTCACGCCTAAAGTCCCGTTAGGGCGGACTGACACCCGTTGCCGACAAAGCTCAGGAGAACCAACCTATATCCATGCGCTTTCTATACATATTATAAGGGATTTCTACGTTTGACATGCCTTTAAGAAAATAAACAGTGATAACAAGCTAAACTGAAATGCATATGGCTAGGCCGTTGGGGCCATGGTGTTTAAAGTACGAGACATGACCACACTTTAATTTACATAGTCTATAAAGCCTCTACATAAGGAAAAATATCTGATAAGGGTTGTGACAGGCCCCGCCTCGACTAACTATACAAGACAAAATATCAGCTCTAGACATGCAAAGCTCCGAAGCAACCTAGAGCTTGGTAACAGCAGCTGAAAACCCTGTACTCCTACTAGCGAGAGCTACCAGCACTTGTACCTGCAGTATGAAATGCAGGTGCCCTGTGAGGAACGTTAGTATGAGATAATGTACTGGATATGAAAGTCAGGAAATACTATATATGAAGTAACAACTCAAATGAAACCATGTACTGGTGTAGGATAAGAGACTACCTTTAGTTGTACTGTGGGATAATGTACTTTATATGCTTTTTATCACTTTACCTTTACTGTATAATCTGTACATAACATGTAATACAAATGACAAGCTGATTAGTGGTAAAACTATATCAGGATCGATCCTGGCTAGGCTTTTCCTTAACCCCTCGAGCTACCCCCTGTGATAGGATCGACCCTGGCTAGGTGATTCTTCTACCCCTCGGGCTACCATCCATCATCAAGCAATATACTTTATCTTTCAATTACCTTTGAGATGGTTCTTTTGATGGTCACAATATTGGAGCTGTAGGGCTGTATATATAGCATGTGACATGTAATTAATCATACAAGAAAATATGACAATGAAAAGAGTATGTTACACAAATAATGAAATGTGTATGAGATGAAACAACTCATGAACTTTAGTTGGTATCCAAGCATGTATACAGATTTGAAGGTGACTATGTATGGAAGCATATGAACATGTCAAAGAGTGGAAACACGGTTAATAGTTGTATCGGAGTTGGCAAGTGCCTTTATGTGCCAAGGAAGAATCTAGATTTCATGCCAAGTAATACGAAATCAAGTAGCTTTACATACCTCACTGTACAACCTCGCTATTACCTCGAGATAACCTTCCCTTCCTCTAAATATTTATCTACAACATAGTAGGTGATAAAACTAGCATTAGAAGCCAATAGATATATCTTAGCAGCCCAATCTCATAAAAAAAACACATGGGCAGCAAGCGGATAATTATAAATCCGAGCATATTCTTTAAACCTTTCCGCCCCTAATCATATTTTCTAATATACATTATCATGTACATATCATATAAAGCCTATTTTTACTCTATAAAAGCCTTACAATAGCCCATAAAGCATAGGACATAACAATTCTATACAACATACAAATAGACAGTATAAAGTTACATCTCTTCGCTACATTACGACGTTGACAATTCCAAAACTTTACTAATTTCAACTAAACTGTTCCCACAACATTTACACATACAAACAGTCCTAAATAGTTCAAAAAAAGTCCTCAAAATTGGTTAAGGACGTGAGACCATATTCCTCAATCAATCATCCCACAAGTTCCCATTGCAAGCACAATTATGATATCACACAAGAACTCACTTTCGCGGACGGTAAAATGGTGAAGCAACCCTTATACATCATTATAAAACTAATACTCATTAATATCAGTAGCCTCCCTTCATATTTAATCCAACAAAAAAGAGAAAATTCTCCAAATAAATAAGAAAAAATGTATAACAACTTTTGGAACACATGTTGTCCAACAATTTCAACATAGACATAACCAACATAGTCTCTTGTTTTTCATGAAGAAACCTTACTAAAAACACAACTATAATCACTTAACTTTACCTTTAAGGTTGAGAGCCTCCTTAATAACCCTAAAAGCTTCCTTTGACTGCTTTACAAAGTCAAGAAAGAAGAAGAATGAAGTTTTGTGAAAACTGAAATTTTTCAAGTCTAAGAATGAATGAAATTTGTTGCTTGTAACCCCTTTTTAAAGGACTAATTTAGCTGAATTTATTTTACCTTTTAAGACTTATTTTTTCAAGTAATTAAAGTACCATTTTGCCCCTTTTAGTTGGGCCTTAAGGGGCTCCAAATTGATGGGCCTTTGCTGCCCATTTTTCCCCTTTTCTCTTAGTTAGTTGAGCCTAACTTACTAAAGAAATTGTAATGGTCTTGGGCCCTTTTTATATTCTTATTGGGATGAAAATATAGTCCATTTTTATGATGGCAAAATACGGGCTAAAGTTACACCCTTAATACGGACTTTATTCATAATTGGACTCGGACAAATTCGACGTCAGGCCTCGTCTCCATTTAGCTAGCAATTTTAAGCTAAGCAAGTAGGTAATTCACCTACTAGCTTCTCGAGTTTATAAGCACCTCAATTCTCTCACTTTGTTTAGGGCTGTGATCTCCTCAATTTGACACAAAATATGTATAGACTCGACCCTCTTAAGCATTAGATATACATATCACCCTTTAATTGGAGATTCAAGCACTTTTAAAAATTGGTGCTAATTTGACCAAATCATATCATGTTACATTTGCATAGTACTAGTATTGTAAGATGTGGGGTGTTACATCCTCCCCCCTTAGGAAAATTCGTCCTCGAATGTTAGCACAATTGGATAGCTTAACCAAGTTCAACGCAATAAACATTCAAACACACGTACCTATTATGGCCCCCAATTCTGGATGTTTGACTTCCTCTTTAGCTTCAAATAAGTAAGGGTATTTTGTTTTCATCGCATCCTCGGCCTCCCAGGTTATTTCTTCTACTTGCTGGTTTCTCCAAAGTACTTTTACTGAAGCGATTTTTTTTATTTCTTAGCTTCTTAACTTGACGATCTAGAATAGCAATAGGTACCTCTTCATATGTGAAATCTTCTGTAACCTGAACGTCTTCAATAGGAGTGACACGGGATGGATCACCTATGTATTTTCGAAGCATTGAGACATGAAAAACAGGATGAACCATTGAAAGCTCTTAGGGTAGCTCTAGTTCATATGAAACCTGCCCGAACTTCTTAATAATTTTATATGGCCCTATGTAACATGGGCTCAGTTTTCCTTTCTTGCCAAATCTCATAACCCCTTTCATTGCAGACACATTTAAAAATACCCAATCCCCTATAGAGGATTCCAGTACTCTCCTTCTAGCATTTGCATATGATTTGTGATGACTTTGGGCTGTTTCTAGCCGCTGCTATATTACCTTAACTTTTTCCATGGCTTGTTGTATTAGATCTGGCCCAAGTAAGGTGATTTCACCCACTTCAAACCATCCAATCGGTGACCTACATTTCCTTCCACACAAAGCTTCATAAGGTGTCATCTTGATACTCGCGTGATAGCTATTATTATAGGCAAATTCAATAAGTGGCAGATGGTCCACCCAACTACCTTTAAAGTCCAATGCACAAGCTCTCAACATATCTTCAAGTGTCTGAATGGTGCGTTCTGCTTGACCTTCTGTTTGAGGGTGGAATGTTGTACTCAAATGCACTTGTGTCCCTAAACTCCTTTGGAAGGACTTCAAAAACTTTGCAGTGAATTGAGCCCCCCGATCAAAAATAATGGAGATTGAGACTCCTTGTAGCCTAACTATCTCTTTGAGGTATAGCTTGGCATACTCTTCAGCTGTATAATCACTCCTGACTGGCAAGATGTGTGTTGACTTTGTGAGTCTATCAATTATTACCCATATGGAGTCAAACTTCTTAAATGAGCGAGCCAAACCGGTAATAAAATCCATATTGATCATATCCCACTTCCATGTTGGAAGCTCTATACACTGCATATAACCTCCTGGCCTTTGGTGTTCTACTTTCACTTGTTGGTAATTTGGACATTGAGCCACAAATTTTGCAAGGTCCTTTTTCATGCCTCCCCACCAAAACATTCCCTTCAGGTCATGGTATATCTTAGTTGATCCTGGATGGATAGAATATCAGGAATGATGGGTTTCTTCCATTATCCTTTTTCTTAATCCATTAATATCAGGAACATATAATCTATTTCAGAAGTAAAGTATTCCATTTTGTGTAAGGTCGAAGCCCTTTATCGTACCCTGACTCACCTTTTCCTTAAGCTGTCATAGAATTGGATCTTTGAACTATTTTTCTTTCACCTCCATTACTAATGAAGACGTGCTGCATTATGTACAATAACCCCTTCCTTTGGAGTTTCAAGAAGGCAAACTCCCGAATTGGCTAGCTGACGCAGATCCTTAGCCACTCCTTGACTTACCATATCTTGATCACCAATATTCATGATTGCCTTATGGCTCAGAGCATCGGCTACCACATTTGCCTTCCCAGGATGGCATAGTATATCAACATCGTAATCCTTTATTAGCTCTAGCCATCTCCATTATCTTAAGTTTAGGTCTTTCTACTTAAAGATGCATTGCAAGCTCTTATGATCAGTATATATGTCAACATGAACCCTATACAAAATAGTGGCGCCATATTTTCAAAGAAAATACAACCGCTACTAGCTCAAGATCATGAGTTAGGTAGTTTTTCTCACGTGGTCATATCTGTCTAGATGCATAAGCAATAACCCTGCCTTGTTATATCAGTACACACCCTAAGCCAACTCCTGAAGCATCACAATACACTACATACCCCTCGGTGCCTTCTGGAAGTACTAGCGCAGGTGCAGAAGTTAGTTTATCTTTTACCTCCTAGAAGCTCCTTTCACACGCATCATTCCATTTGGACTTGGTTGCCTTATGTTTCAACTTCGTTAGAGGTGCAGAAATAGAAGAAAAACCTTCAACAAACCTCTGGTAATAACCTGCTAAAACTAGGAAGCTCCGAACTTCTGTGGGTATTGTTGGTCTTGGACAATCTATCACAACCTCTATCTTTTGTGAATCAACCCTTATTCCCTTATCAGACATAATATGACCCAAGAATGCCATTGATTTTAGCCAAAATTCACATTTAGAAAACTTGGCATACAACTGTCAAGGACGAAGAACTTGTAACACCTGTCGTAAGTGATTTATATGGTCCTCTTCTGATCTTGAATATACCAAAATGTCATCTTTGAATACTATCACGAACACATCCAAGAATGGCTTAAATACCCTATTCATCAGATCTGTAAAAACTGCTAGTGCATTTGTTAGCCCAAATGACATAATAAGTAATTCAAAGTGACCATAGCATGTTCTGAAAGCAGTCTTAGGTGTATCTTTCTTCTTCACCCTCATTTGATGACAACCTGATCTCAAATCAATTTTTGAAAAACATTTGGCACCCTGTAACTGATCAAATAAATCATCAATCCTGGGGAGGGGGTATTTATTCTTAATTGTCACCCTATTCATTTGTCGATAGTCATACAAATTCTCAAGGTGCCATCCTTTTTACGTATAAATAACACTGGTGCAGCCTAAGGGGACACACTAGGTCTTACAAAACCCTTCTATAGTAAGTCTTTTAACTGCTCTTTTAATTCACGTAACACTGCCGGGCCCATTTTCTATGGAGGGATGGAAATGGGTTGAGTGCCTGGAAGTAAGTCAATACCAAAATCTATTTCTCGTTCTGGAGGTAAGTTTGGGAGTTCTTCAGAGAACATATAAACAAATTCATTCACTACTTGAACTGATTGAAGAGTTGGTGATTCTGCCTCCATATCCCTAACTCTAATTAAATGACATATATACCCTTTAGATATCATCTTTCTTGCCTTAAAATAAGAGATAAACTTATCCTTTGGCACCCCAACATTGCCTTCCCATTCAAGAACTGCTTTATTTGGAAAGTGGAAGCACTCTCTCTTAGTTCGGCAATCCACGGTGGCATAGCAAGAAGCTAACCAATCCATACCCATTATGACATCAAATTCCACCATTTCTACCTCAATTAGATCATCCAATGTGTCACGGTCATAAACAGTTACTACACAATCATAATAAACCCTTTTAGCCATATTAGATTCACCGGTTAGTGTAGATACTTCAAATAGTTTGATCAATAGTTTGGATGTCCTCTAAAGCTTCCCATCAACTAGTGGAGTAATGTATGATAGTGTAGAACCAGGCTCAATTAATGCATATACATTATGTGAAAAGATGGACAATATACCTGTTACCACATCAGGTGAAGCTTCCAAATTTTGCCGACTCCCCACAGCATAAGTACGATTCTGGACTCTGATATAGCTAGCTGCCCCTCTAACACCTCTACCATGACCCATAGGTGCTTGTTGACCCCTACCTAATGGATGAACTAACAATGTTGATGCGACAGTTGACCTAGTAGATTGTGCTATATCACCCATATGCCTCCTTGGGCAATCTTTTATCATATGCCTTGGCGCACCACACCAATAACAAGAGTCTGTCCTAACATGACATATACCTGAATGACTTCTTCCACACTGTTTACAAGGCTTCATAGGGGTCATTTTTCGACCTTCTGAATATCCTGTTATCTGTGTACCTTGTCCCTTACCTCGTTGACCAAACTGATTACTTCTAGACCCTTGAAGTTTTGGTGGAGCATTATCTACATAGTAGTAGGATGATGGCCTAGGCGGTCTATTGAAAAACCGAGGCCTAAGATCACCTTGGGGTGGTGTGAACTTCCCTGTAGACCTAGCCCTCTTGGACTACGCCCTTTCTAACTCTTGTGTCCTTCTCCTTTGCTTTGATCCTCTAATTTCTATGCAAAATCCTGCATTCTCGCTATATACGTGTCTCTGTTTAAAGAAGCACTGGTACAGTCTCTGACCAGATACATATCCAACCTATCTACATATCGATGAACTCTATCTGCCAAAGTAGCAACTATATTAGGAGCATACCTTTTCAGGGAATTAAATTGAAGGCTACACTCCCTCACGCTCATATTCCCTTAGTGGAGATTCAAGAACTGATTTGCACGGGCCTTTTAGATCTCTAATGGCAAATAATGGTCAAGAAATGCCTCTTTGAACTCCTCCCACATAGTTGGAGGTACATCTATACCCTTAGATTTCTTCCAAGCTTCATACCACAATATAGTTACACCCTTCAACCTATATGTCGCTAACTCGATAGCTTCTATACCACTCACATGCATAACATCTAAAGTGCACTGGATCTGATCAATAAAGTCTTGGGGATCTTAATTAGGATCTGACCCAGTGAAGGATGGATGGTCCAAATTAAGGAAATCATGTGTCCTCATGCCAGCTGCCTTATTTGTACCACCTGCACCTATAACTGGACCTTCTTGTCTTTGACCTTGGCGAGCAACTATATGAGTCAATAGTTGGAATGCATTTCTCAGATCCTGCACGGTAGCATCAATAGGTGATTCTGGGGGAATTTCACTACTTTCGAGTTCATCTGGAGCTGGAGGAGTTAGATATGTCTGTAATGAAGACTCCTCTTGAACCTCATTTCATTGTCTCATCTGACTAGGTATACCAACCTCCACTTCTACTCCCTTCCATTTACCTTTGTTTTGCCTGGTTTTTGGCATACTTGCTGTACAAAATAATTTAGAATTAGACATAATGCACCAATTATACTTAGCTCTATGGCACGATCTAAAGAATGAAAAGAAAGTAACAACTCCTAAATTCCACGTAGCCTCCTGCTTATAAATGTGGTGCACAACACATCGATAAACAAGACCCTACATAGACACAGCTTTATAGACTCCCTAGGATGACCTGCTCTGATACCACTTCTGTCATGCCCAAAGTCCCATTAGGGCGGACTGGCACCCGTTGCCGATAAGCCTCAGGAGAACAAACCTTTATTCACACGCTTTCTATACATATTATAAGGGATTTCTACATCTGACATGCCTTTAAGAAAATAAACAGTGATAACAAGACAAAAGGAAATGCATATGGCTAGGCCATTCGGCCACGGTGTTTAAAGTACGAGACATGACCACACTTTAATTTTCATACTCTATAAAGCCTCTAAATAAGGAAAAGTATCTGATAAGAGTCAGGACAGACCCTGCCTCGACTAACTGTACAACACAAAATATAAGCTCTAGACATGCAAAGCTCTGAAGCAACCTGGAGCTTGGTAACAGTAGCTATAAATCTTGTACTCCTACTGGGGAGAGCTACCGGCACCTGGACCTGTAGCATGAAATGCAGGTCCCCCGTGAGGGACGTTAGCACCAGATAATGTACTGAATATGTAAGGAAAGAAATATTGTATATGAAGTAACAACTCAGATGAAACTATGCACTGGTGTAGGATAAGACACCACCTTTAGTTGTACTGTGGGATCATGTACTTTATGTTCTTTTTATCACTTTACCTTTACTGTATAATCTGTGCACAACATGTAATACAAATGACCAGTTGATCAGTGGTAAAACTATATTAAGATGGGCCCTAGCTAGGCTCTTCCTTAATCCCTCGGGCTATCCCCCATGATAGGTTCGACCCTGGCTATGTGATTCTTCCACCCCTCGGGCTACCACCCATCAATGAGTAATATACTTTATCTTTCAATTACCTTTGAGATGGTTCTTTTGGTGATCAGAATATTGGAGTTGTAGGGTTGTATATGTAGCATGTGACATGTAGATAATCATACAAGACAATATGACAATGAAAAGAGTACGTTTACACAAATAATAAAATGCATATGAGATGAAACAACTCGTGAACTTTATTTAGCAACAGGAACCCATGTAACTTGGTATAAAAGCATGTATGCAAATTTGGAGGTGACTATGTATGGAAGCATATGAATATGTCAAAGAGTGGAGACACGACTAATAGTTGTGTCGGATTTGGCAAGTGCCTTAGTATGCCAAGGAAGAATTTAGATTTCATGCCAAGTAATACGAAATCAAGTACCTTTACAAACCTTATTGTACGGCCTCGCTATTATCTCAAGATTCCCTTCCTCCAAATATTTATCTACAACATAGTAGGTGAAAAAATTATAATGAGCAGCTAATAGATACATCTTGGCAGCCTAATCTCATAAAAAAAACAACACATAGGCAGCAAGCGCATAATTATAAACCCGAGCGTGTTCTTTCAACCTTTCTGCCCCTAATCGTATTTTCTAATACACATTACCATATAAATATCATGTGCAGCCTATTTTGGTGCTATATCAGCCTTACAATAGCTTACAAAGCATAGGACATAACAATTCTACACGACATACGAATAGGCGGCATAATGTTACATCTCTTCGCTATATTACGACGTTGACGATTCCAAAACTTCACCAAATTCAACCAAACTGTTCCCACAACATTTGCACATACAAATGGTCCTAAAATAGTTCAAAAACAGTCCTCAAAATAGGTGGAGGATGTGACACCATAGTCCTCAATCAATCAGCCCACAAGTTTCCATTACAAGCACAATTACAATATCACACAAGAACTCACTTTCGCGGACTTTATAATGGTGAAGAAGCCCTTATACATAATTATAGAACCAATACTCATTAATAAAAGTAGCCTCCCTTCATAATCAATCCAACCAAAAAGAGAAAATCCTCCAAATATAAACAAGAAAAAATGTATAACAACTTTTGGAATACATGTTGTCCAACAATTTCAGCATAGACATAACCAACATAGTCTCTTCTTTTTCATGAAGAAACCTTACTAAACACACAAATATAATCACTTACCTTTACCTTCAAGGTTGAGAGCCTCCTTAAGAACTCTAAAAGCTTCCTTTGGCTGCTTTACAAAGTCAAGAAAGAAGAACAATGAAGTTTTGTGAAAGCTGAAATTTTCCAAGTCTAAGAATGAATGAAATTTGTTGCTTGTAACCCCCTTTTAAAGGACTAATTTGGCCAAATTTATTTTATATTGTAAGTATTATTTTATCAAGTAACTAAGTACCATTTTTCCCCTTTCACTTGGGCCTTAAGGGGCTCCAAATTGATGGGCCTTTGTTGCCCATCTTTCCCCTTTTCTCTTAGTTAGTTGGGCCTAACTTACTAAAGAAATTGTAATGGGATTGGGGCTCTTTTTATATTCTTACTGGGCTAACAACATATTCCATTTATGATGGTAAAATATGGGCTAAAGTTACACCCTTAATACGTACTTTATTCATAATCGGATTCGGACAAATTCGACATCGGGCCTCGTCTCCGTTTAGCTAGCAATTTTAAGCTAAGAAAGTAGGTGATTCACCTGCTAGCTACTTGAGTCCTACAAGCAACTCAATTCTCTTACTTTGTTTAGGGCCGTGATCTCCTCTATTTTGACACAAAGCATGTATACACTCGACCCTCTTAAGTGTTAGACATACATATCACCCTTTAATTGGAGATTCAAGCACTTTTAAAAATTATCTCTAATTTGACCAAATCATATCATGTTTCATTTGCATAGTACTAGTATTGAAAGATATGGGGTGTTACACAGAGTCTAACATGTTGTGTCGAGTAGAGTCCTATTCATGGGTGTGAAGTGCACCATAGCTCTGAGCGGGAGGCTATGATGGCATTCTAGGAATTATCTCACTTCTCCATATCTTAAATCGTGCTTTGGGCGGTATATTTTGGTTTCTTATCCTGATGATGTCCTTGATACATTATAGAAGATGCCTCAATAAAGTGTTCCCCTATCAATACCATTCCCATTTTATGAGGGCCAAGTTCCTCAAGGGCCTATGGAAGAGCCTATCTCTACTAATGAATTTCGTACGACCTTTGCTATGCTTCCATAAGTGGTGACTACTCAAGCTAGGAAGGCTAATTTTTCTCCCCGTGACCTCACTCTGGCTTCCAGAGTGCGGGATTTTGCTCAGATGAATCCTCTGGAGTTCTACGGGTCAAAGGCCGATAAGGATGCTCAAGAGTTTATTGATGAAATGACCCCAAAAAGTTCCCAAAAACATGCCTTGGAAGTTTCCAAAATCTTGTTTTCCGTATATCTAAAATTCCATTTGGAATTTTGCGACCTCATATTTTTGTTCAGGGGGTCCAAATTAGGGTGACGAGGGTCTAACCTCGAATTTAATGTAAAGGAATCGAATTTTGAAATTTGCACTTGGTGCAATTTTGAGAAGCGGTTCGCGACCTCTTCGTGACGCGGAGAGGTTTTTTTCCTGCACTGTCTTTTCTAGTTCGCCCAGAGTTTTCTATCTGTTGGACCTATGTTTTTCCAAACATATTTTCACCTGTACTTAGCCTTATTTCACCCTCATATCATCCAAAAATATTCCCCAGTATTTCCAAACACTTCGACTCATTTCTAACCCTAAATTCATGTTCCAAACTCAAGGCCAATCTCAAGGATTTCTTCAAGGATCTCACTCAAGCTTCAAATCTCCATTAAAGTCTTCTTCAAGAACTTCAACAAAGCTAAGGTATGTGGTGTTGAACCATTGGGTCCTTCCACCCATGGTGCCTAAACTCTCTTTTACTTAATAATGCATGATTTAAAGTTGATTTTACATGTGAATCTTGAATATTGAGAAATTTACTGCACAGTGATTTTAATACATGAATGTATTATTTTTTAAGCATGTTCTGAGCATCAAATCTTGGATATAATGTTGGTTTTGATGAGGGATTTTGATATAAATGTCTTGGGGTATTGCAAAGTGTTGATTAAAGGTTTTACCACTGAATTTCCTACATGATTTCATCTCTAAAATTGCATACTCTTTTGCCCCCATTACACACCCCCAAGGTGTGAATAAAATGTCTGGTTATGTTTTCTTAAGAAATTGAAGGTCCAAAGCATGAGATATGATATGAATTATGTTATGATGATGACATGAGCATATGTACATGATTATTCCTACATAAGGTATTGCATTAGAGCTATGATGAATCCTATATAAAGTATTGCATAGACCATGCCCAATCCGAGGGGACAAGAGCCCGAATAACCTAGAATGAGTGTTAAAACTCATCTAAAACTCATCTCCACCAGGGTGACAGGGTGGCATCATCAATAACGTAGAATGAGGGTTTAAACTCAACTCCACTTAGGTGATGGGGTGGCAACATCACCAACCAACCAAGGGGTTCATACCTTGGAAAACTAGCTTGGTCTCATCTTTACATATGATATTCTATATGAGTATGATTTACCTAAGCATGTTTTACTTATGCATTCATCATATATGACATATTGCTATATTATGTCCATTGCCTATCGTTATGCATGTTGATTATTAAGCTTGTCTCTTGTTGCATTACATCCCACATACTTAATACATTCAAACATACTAACGCATACTCTTGCCTACATGATATCACCATGTAGGAACCAATGCCCAAGTTGATCAACCTCTTCCACATGGCTAGGCGGTGCTATTCCAAGCTTGTTGGTGAGTCCTCCATTCTGGGGACTTTGGTTTATGTTTCCCTCTTATCTACGTATTGAGACACTATCTTATGCTTTATTTGACTATGAGGATGAGTCTGGTTACTTTGTCTTGGCCCCCTCTCTATCTATGTATTTAGAGGTGTTTGTTGTACATGTTGAGTATTTATGTATGGGCTTTGACTCTTATATGTTGTTTAAATATTACATTCTCCTTCTCCCTTAGTCTTATTTCCCTTTGTTCATGTTTTCTTATGATGTTTAATATTGCTTCCATGACCAAGGATGTGTAATGATATGCTATGAGGTTTGTTTGGGGTCCCTTCGGGTTCTCCATTCGCTGATCACGTCTAGGTCATAGGCTTGGACGTGACCATTGCTGAGCTCACTAAGGTGTTGACTCTTATGAAAGTCACTTTTGAGGAGAAAGCTGAGTTGGTTGCTTATCAATTGAAAGATATGGCTAAAGTGTGGTACACTCAATGGTTGATGGAAAGAGTTTGTGGTAATGTAGTTAATTAGGAAGAGTTTAAGTTTGCATATCTGGATCACTTCTTCCCACTTGAACTTAGGGATGCCAAGATAATAAAATTTATCAACCTCAAATAAGGTGGTATGAGTGTAAGGGACTAAACCCTTAAGTTTATAAAGCTCTCCAAGTATGCTCCTATGGTTGTGGCTGACCTTCATGCAAGGATGCATAAGTTTATTTCTTGGATCTCTGACTTGGTTGTGAAGGAATGTCGTACAACTATGCTTATTCGAGATTTGGACATCTCCAGGTTCATGACATATATTGAGCAGATCGAGGGAGAGAAGCTCAAATAGAGGAGTGTGAATGATATTACAAAGAGAGCCCATTATGATGGCGCGTTCTCCAACTCCAAAAATGGTGGTGGTTATGGTCGCTTTCAACAAGGCCAAGATTCTAATACAAGGTTTGTTAATGCTAGTGCGCCTGCTCCCAAGGCAATGTTGAAGGTGGGCCATTGCCTCCATAATGTGACAAGTGTGGAAGGATTCACTTCGGGAAGTGCTTATGGGATTCGAGTGCTTGCTTTGGGTCTGAGACAGATCACGAGCTTACTGATTAAACAAAGGCCAAAAAGAAGGGTCAAATGGTTTGAGGTAATCAAGTTCAACCAAGGGATCCACAAGGTGGTGCCCCCAAAAACAACAGGTTCTATGCCCTGCATGCTCGACAAGAAGTGAAGGAAGCTCCGGATGTTGTGATTGGTATGTTAAAAGTCTTTAATTTTGATATTTATGCTTTGCCTGATCCAGCTGCAAATTTATCTTTTATAACTCCTTATCTTTTGGCTGTTAAGTTTGGTTTGAGTCCATAAATCTTGAGGGAGCCTTTTTCAGTCTATACTCCTGTAGGTGAATCTGTTATTGCTCATAGAATTTATTGGGGTTGTCCTATTTTTGTTTTGCATAAAGTCTATTCATGTGATCTTGGGGAACTTGAGATGTTTGATTTTGATGTCATCCTTGGGATGGATTGGTTGCATGCTTCATATACCAATATAGATTATAGAACCTAGAAAGTCAAGTTCCAATTTCTGGATAAGCTTGCTCCTAAATGGAAGAGTAGTGACTCTGCTATTAAAGATCGTTCTATTTCCTACCTTAAGGCCTGTAAGATAATTTTTAAAGAGTGTATTTATCATATTGTGAGGGTCAAAGATATAGGGTTTGAGTCACCTACTCTTGAATCGGTTCCTGTGGTGAATGAGTTTCCGGATGTGTTTCCCAAAGACTTGCCTGGTATTCCTCCCAAAAGGGAAGTAGACTTTGGCGTAGATCTTCTCCTGGATACTTAACCTATTTCTAATCCTCCTTATCGTATTACATAGGTTGAGTTGAATGAATTAAAAGATCAGTTGAAGGGCTTGTTGGAGAAAGGCTTTAGTAGGCCAACTATATCTCTATAGGGTGCTCTGGTGTTATTTGTAAGAAAGAAAGATAGGTCTCTCTACATGTTCATTGATTATAGAAAATTGAATAAAGTAACCATCAAGAATAAGTCTGTTGCATAGGATCAACAACTTGTTTGATCAACTTCAAGGGGCCACCCTTTTCTCAAAGATTGACATCTGCTCTGATTATCATCAACTGAAGGTTAGGGAGTGTAACATTCCCAAAACGGCTTTTCAGACTAGATATGGCAACTTTGTTATGGTAATGTCATTTGCTTTGACTAATGCACTGACCTGTTTATGGATCTTATGAATCGGGTGTTCAAGTCATTTCTTAATAGCTTTTTCATTATCTTCATCGATGATATCCTTATTTATTCTCAAAGTGAGAGGGAGCATATGGATCATTTGAGGTTGTTCTTTATAATTTGAAGGAGATGTAATTGTATGCTAGACCGTTGACTCCTTTGGATATTCGATGTTTTCTTGAGTTGGCTAGTTATTACAGAAGTTTTATTGAAGGTTTCTCATCTATTGCATCTCCGTTGACTAAGTAGACTCAAAAGAAGGCCAAGTTTGTATAGTCGGATGAATGTGAGAAGAGTTTTTAGACTTTGAAGGATTGACTTACATCAACTCTTTTTTTGACTCTCCGGATGGCTTAGATGGATTTAGTGGTATATTGTGATGCTTCTCAGATTGGATTGGGTTATGTACTTATGCAACATGGTATGGTGATAGCTTATGCTTCAAGGAAATTGAAGGTGCATATGCGTAATTACCCAACTCACGATCTTGAGTTAGTGGTGGTGGTATTTGCTTTGAAGATTTGGAGATACTACTTATATGGAGTCTATGCTGATGTTTTCACCAATCACAAGAATTTGCAATATGGGTTCACTCAAAGGGATCTTAACTTAAGGCAAATAATATGGTTGGAACTCCTTAAATACTATGACATGAGTGTGTTATATCATCCCAAAAAGGTGAATATTGTAGTCAATGCTCTTAGTAGGATATCTTTGGGAAGTGTGGCTCATTTTGAAGAAGAGACAAAAGAGTTAGCAAAGGATGCTCACCATTTGGCTAGGTTAGGTGTTAGGTTAACTAACTCTAATAATGGTGGTATTCATATTCAGAATGGTGCCAAATCTTCTGTAGTGGTTGATGCTAAGCCTAAGAAAGATCTAGACCCATCATTGGTTGAGTAAAAGAAATTGGTTGTCGAAAAGGGTATAGAGATTTTCTCCCAAGGAGGAGATTGTGTGGTTCGATATTAAGATCGCTTATGTTTTCAAGATGTGGATGCTCTTAGGAGGGTGTTCTTGAGTGAAGCCCATAAATCTCAATATTCTATTCACCCGAGATCTACTAAGATGTATAAAAATTTAAGGGAAATGTATTGGTGGTATGGTATGAAGAAGGATATAGCCAAGTTTGTATCTGAATGTGCTAATTATCAACAAGGGAAGGTGGTTCACCAAAGGCTCAGTGGTATGACTCAAGATATTGAGATTTTCACCTGGATGTGGGAAGATGTGAACATGAATTTTGTGGTTGATTTGTGTCGGACCCAACGACAATTTGACTCAATTTGGGTTATTGTTGATCGAATGACTAAGTCGGCTCATTTCCTACTAGTCAAGACTACTTTTAGTGCCGGAGACTATGCAAGGTTGTATATCCATGACTTTGTGAGGTTGCATGGTGTTCCTAGGTCTACCATATTGGTTCGTGGTACCCAATTTACATCTCACTTTTAGAGGTCATTTCAACGAGGACTTGGTACTAAGGTGAAGTTAAGTACCGCCTTCCATCCTCAAGCCGATGGACATGTTGAGAGGACAATTCAAACTTTGGAGGACATGTTAAGGGCTTGTGTGTTTGAATTCAAGGGTAATTGGGTGATCATCTTCCACTCATTGAGTTTGCTCGTAATAATAGCTAGCATGCTAGCATTGATGTGACATTATTTGAGGTATTTGTATGGTAGGAGATGTAGATCTCTAATGGGGTGGTTTGAGTTGGGAGAGATGACTTTGATTGGCCCGGATTTAGTGTTGGAGGCTATGCAAAAGGTGAAGTTGATTAGGGAGAGGTTGAAGATGACCCAAAGTCACCAAAAGTCCTATTCGGATGTTAGGAAGAGGGATCTTGAGTTTCATGTTGGTGATTGGATGTATGTGAAAGTCTTACTATGAAGGGTATAATGCATTTTGGAAAGAAGAGCAAGCTAAGTCCCCGGTATGTAAGTCTTTATGAGATTGTTGAGTGGACTGGAAATGTCGCTTATAGGTTGGATTTGCCTCTGAATTTAGTTCTATTCACTTAGTTTTCCATGTGTTTGTGTTGAGGAAGTTGGTTGGTGATCCTAGTACCATTATGCTTGGAAGGTGCTGAGGTTGAGGAGAACTTGTATTATGAGAAAGTCCTGTTTGAGATTTTGGATAAGCAACTGAAGCGGCTACGTAACAAGCATGTGGCTTTGATTAAGGTACTTTGGAGAAATCAACATGTGGAGAGTGCTACGTGGGAGGTCGAGTTGGACATGATAAAACAATATCCCCATCTTTTTCAATCTACTCAAGCCTAAAGTATTAGGTTCTTCCTTTTTCAAGTTGTCCTAACTTTTCTACTCTTGAGTTTCATAATATGACATGTATACATGTGCACAAAAATGATTTTATGATGTTTTGAATGATTTAAAAATGTTTTGATATGAGTTTTAATGACTTTATGATTTTCAAATGATAAAGTATACATTGTATCTTATGTTTTGATGTTTCATGTTCTAAGTCAAGCCTTTCAAGCCTTGTTTTAGCACATTCAAGGAGGAATGCTCCCAAGGGGAGATGATGTAAGAACCAGAACTTTGGTTCTAAAAAGTTTTGGAGCAAGGTGGTTCTTCAGGAAAGCCTCCATGGTCCGTGTGAAGGTACACGGACCGTATGGAGGTACCTTGAGGTGGCCCTTGGCATTATGTAGGGAGTATTGGCTTTAATGTGGAGTTTGAGACCAAGGCATACCACATATGGACCCCATATGGTTCGTATGAGGCTTCACGATCTGTATGGTTGATTATATGGGTAGCCTTGGCCTTGGATCTCCACATTTTGGCTAAGGCATTTCACACATGGACCCTCTCACGAACCATGCTATCCTTCCTGGTCCATGAGGCCTTCCATATAAGCATCAGAGTGAAAATTTTATAAGTATTAGATCACTGTCTCGGAACTTGTCAACAAGAATTTTTCTATGTAGAGCTTCACGGAGGAGTATATGGTCTATATACCTTGGTACGGGCCGTGAAGCCTTTGTATGGATGATGCATGCAATTTTTCTAAGTATAGAATTACTGTCTTGGACCTTCATCAGGAGAATTTTTCTTAGTGTTGAATGACGGAAGAAGTATACGGTCCATATACCCTTACACGGACCGTTTGCCCTCCCCTGAGACCCCTGGCAACATTTTTCTACTCGTTTCATTAATGGCATTTTCGTAATTGTTGTTTCTCCTGGGGTCTTTTGAGACTTTATATGCTACCTAAAAACATTCAAATGACCTATAATTCATTCCCTCATTCAAATTCACTCCTGTACATAGAATTATTTCAACTCACTCTCTTAAGAACTTCTCTCAAAGACTGGTGAAGAATTAGCTTGAGATTCAAGGAAGGATTTCAATCTTCACCAAATTCTTCTTACTTTCTCTTGGTGAAATTAGGTTTGTGGGTTTGATTCATGGTCCGTTTCAACCATGAAGACCCAACTATTTTCACTTGAATTTCATGACTTTTATCTTACTTTAAATATGGATTTTTAAGATTATTGTATGTTTAATTCAATTGATGTATGAGCTATGTTTTATGATGATTTTAAAGTAATTTAAGCCCTAATATGATGAAATGTATTGATGTTATAAAGATATGAATGTGCATGTCCTCTTTTAAGTTTGATTTAAGCATGGGTAACCTATATTATGATTTGAGTATGGATTTTAATTATAGATTTACTTGAATTTCATGTTGTATTTTTTGTTTAAGATTGAATCTCTATTGCCCATGCTATTCTCATCTCATTCATGGAATATGCATACATGACTATGGTTTTTAATGATGATTATGTTTTGAAGTAAGGTATGAGTATGACAAGAATGTGATCACATTAATGTCTATAATTATGGATCTTTCAAGAATGTGATAACACTAATGTCTATAATTATGGATCTTTGAGCAATTATGGGTGCTTCACCACTTTGTTTATGGAGCACCGATTCAGGTTGTAGGCAAGGTGCAGTATCACCATGGGTCGATACTCCTTTCTCATAAAGGTGTTCAAAGGAGCATAGAATCGGGATTTGAGGCAGGGTGGGCTATCCCCAAGGGTTCATACTCCTTTCTCATATCTATGTACTTAATGGAGATATTCCTATGCATGAAAGTATGACATAAAGTATTTGTTAACTTTTCAACCCAAGTATGCATGAGTATGAAGTATGTTTATCTTTAAGCCTAAGAATGCATGATTTGAAATGTGATTTGGCCCTTAGGCCTAAGAATGCATGTAAATGATTTAAAAGTCTTATGCCTCTCTTACAAGCACATATATGTATGTGTATTTTTATGGCATGATGACCTAGCACCGATGCGATTAGAGGCAGGGTGGGGTATCTCTAAGGATCCAGACTCCTTTCTCTTGAACTATGTGCCTAACATAGGTACGCTTATTCCCCTTTGCAGATGATGATAGATTATGGATCTATCTTTGGCAAGTAAGTCACCTCTTTATCCATTGTTGGGTGGACGATGGACTTCCAAGTTATAGCTCACTTGGTCTTATATTGGTTACGATCCCACTTCGTTATATATGAAGTATTTTTGCATTCATGCATCATACACCTCATGGAATATTGATATATTATTCCCTTGTTATATGATTCTTTCTATGTATGTCCTTTTTCATCTAACATTGAATGTAGGTCTAATGAGCTCATGTGCATTGTATGCCCCACATACTTTGTAATTCAAACATACTAATGCATACTTTTACCTATATGATCTAATCATGTAGGGAGCGATGTGTATCTTCATCGACCATACGACGGCTAGATTGGATCTTGAGATACTTGTCGTGGTGAGTCCTATCTTCTAAGGACAAGCCACCATTCCTCTACCTATGATGTTTAGTTATGTTACTTGCTTTGAGGTTGAGGCCAGGACATGTCTTGCTCTCGTCCTATCTTATGACTAGAGGAATTGTTGGACATCGTGTAGACTCTTTTACATTTATATGCTAAGTGTTGTACTCGGAGATTATAATCATGTTGTGGCTATCTATTGAATATCATTTTATAGATTGATTATGGGTAATATGATATGTTTTTATGTTATGATGGGAAAGATCCTAAGTCCTGTATTGCCCTATAGAGTGAGTCATACTTACCCGCCCTTCGTCTTTATATGTTATGTGTGATGTGAATCCACGTTAATCCCTATATCTATGAAATCCCCATAGCGTGAGTCCTACTTTCCTATCCCTTAGAACTATGTGTTTACTATTTCATATACACTTACAAATCGATGATGTGTGAATGAATGCTATGAGGCTTGTTTGGGGACTCTTGGATTCCCATTCGTTATGTCCTCCTAGACCCTAGGTCTGGGCATAAGTTGAGGGGTATGTTTGAAACCTAAAAATAAACCTTAGGGGTATTTTTAGAACCAAAGGTAGAAGGGGGTTAATGAGCATTTTTCCTTTTTTATTTTTTACTTTATATACTATATTGATATGTAATTTAATTATTTATGTTAATCAATTTTAAGCTACGATTAAAACTGCGTATTAGGCCCATGATAGCATTGGTCATACTTATCTACTATATCTATATTTACTATATTAAAAGCGTAAATGCTCTTAGAAATGTTGTTGAATTTTTTACATTTCATTAAAATGCCCTATTTTAGATAAAGTTTTCTTTTCACTATTTTTCTTAATTTATTATTTTATCTTTTATTTATTTAGTTTCAAGATTTATTTTTGGATTAGAATTTCTTTATATTTAGAATTCGCTTTTGAGTTAGGAGTATTCTATATAAATAAAATTTTGGTTATCAAATATTTTGTTAATTAATAAAAGTATGTAATATAACAAACTTGAAAGAAAAAATTCAGTAAAATATGTTGGAAACATTAAACTACTCTTTTTATACCTTGGAGTCTCTTTTTCATATTAAATATTAATCAGTTAGTTATTTAACTTCTAACTATTTGATGTACACGCTCAAATAAGAAAGCAGTCGCTGTTAATAATTAATCTAACCGAAGATTAGGGTCGAATCTACAAGGAATATAGGGTTTTACTACAAGAATTCACTATCAACCATTTTGAGTATCTATAACTAAAATCTCGAAATGGGGGGTGGGGGTTTGTGATTCAAGAGAAAAAACTAAAATAAACACTATACTATGATGCGACAAAATACTTAATTTTAGGGACAACTTGAGAATTGTGTTCCCCATAGTTAGTTGACTCGATTACCCTAGAAACCATAACTACAATTGGAGATTCACATGCAAGACGATAACATAGGTACTTCCAGCTCTCTTGTAAAGGTGAAGGTCGAATTTCATCATGGTACTTGGTCAACAAACCTGGTGTGCCAACTAACCGTTACCTATTGTCCCAGTCAACCTCCCCTTAGTCAGGTTTGGTTGATTAAACGAGAACACATCAATCGAATCCTGTCATCTACTTTCTTTTTCCTATTCGTCACTACCTTGGTCGGGATCGTGATAGTAGGCGTGGTTTAGTGTTGGTCACCACCAAACAATAATCAAAATGAAGGGAAATAGACAATACATGCAAAACCGCAATCGTAGAAATGCAATAAACCTAGGTCATCTCAAGTCAACTACCCATGGTTCTTACAATCCCAAGTTTTGGGTGCTTAGCTACTCATGGCCAAAGTAAAACCAACAAAAATGTAAAGACAAGACGTAGTTGAGAGTTTTACCGAAAGCAATGAAGAATGATAGCACCACCACAAGTGCAAACCACAAGCTTAATATATTGAGAATGAATACAATATGGGATTTGCACTCCCCAAAAGTGAGTTTTCCAAGAGAAAAGAAAATTTTATTCTAAAACCCTAAAATATTCTTGAGAGAATATTCAAAAGTGAAGTTCAATGTTCACAATCTGGTCTCTCCCAATAAAACTTAATTATAGTGTTTACAAATTTACCCTAAACATTGCACAAAAAAAATAGTTGGCAGTTGGTACGCCTCACAGGTATGACTCATAAGGTAACCTATGAGTTGTAATCGGGGTCTCGTATCAGGTTCTTGGCATTTTGGACTAACTGGTATGACCCACTGGTACGAGTCACTGCTTGGGCTACGACTTGTATACTCCTCTCATAGTCTAGGTCTTCACTTTTTGGTCCAATGTTTTGGCTCTATGTTTTCTACTATGAGTCCATCTATACAAGTCGTAGTGAGACCTACGACTCGTAGGATAGCCTCGTAGGGCTAACCTCAACTTGGGAGATTTCTAACTTTTGGTCTCTGTTTCTAGCTATGATATCACCATACGACTCTTAGCTTGGGCTACGACTTGTAGGTGAGCTCGTATGTCCTGTGCTTCAGCAAAATCTGCAATTTTCCTCCAAAATCATGCCAACCTACCTTTTCTGCAATAACAACACAAAAACACATAAAAACCATAAAAAGTCGCATTAGGAACTCACAAAATTTATTATTTTAAGCACCAAATGTGTTGTATTTTGACAGAACATCAATACCCTCAACTTAGAACTGTTGCTTTTCCTCAAGCGACAACTCAATCTAAGTAGACGATGTGAAACATATAGCAGTTATACTAATTGAATATACACTATTCACTCTAATTCAAGTACCCAACTTTTATTTTCAAAATAAGATTGCAAGGCTACTAAGCACAACAAAAACACAATGATGAGTTTGGCAAACCAACTATGATAAGCTAAGGGGAATCAACCATCCCTAATTACTGGTATAGTTATATGCAACTCAAGTGGTGCAAATACCCTCACAGAAAACAAGTCCCTCTTACTCACTCAAAAAGCATTTCGAATTCAGGGACTGTGTAAGCATTCTCACTCTCACAATTGAAATTCATGCAAAATGACTAACACCATAGGCTTGCCTCTATACTCAACTTCCGGTTTGGTGAAAAAGTGAATTTGGATCACTTTAGGACTTAACGGCTTATAACATAGGCGCATGGAGCTTTGGTATGGTATTTTAGGCAAGTAATGACTAAAAGCTATCCTTGAACCATGTTCACTAACACTTTTACATGCATAACCCAAATATTTTCACTAAATCCACCTTTATTCTGCTATTTCAAGCTTCCCTCGGGTTCCTTCTTTTTTCTTTTCAACTATGTCTTAATTCTGAACTCATTTATTTTTCTAATATCTTCAACTCAAGGCACTTTTCTTTTTCTTTTTCATCACCCGGCTCATGATTATTCATTTCCTTCTTTCTTTCCCAATCAACCACCTTATTTTATTACTTTACCATAATAAAGGCCACCCTCAACTTAGGCTTTTAGCCTGAGGTGAAGTACACAATATCTATTCTCCAAACTAGGGCCACAATTTGTAGCCACCCTCAACTTAGGCTTTTAGTCTCAATCAAGGTTCATATGTTCAAGGATAGACCAGGGTCAATATCAAAGTATTTCATCAAACAAGGTTAAGCTAGCAAGGTCTCAAGAAAGAATGTGTACATGAGAAGCTCAAAAATTTGGAACAAGTGGTTCACTCGCTTACTTGGTGGGTCATATAGGAAAGAGTGGGCTCACTAAAAGAACAAAGGCCTAAGATCTCTTCCAAATCAACCACCTCACCAAACCAATCTTAGAGTAATAAGGCAAGTTCTCAGTCCATACATGATACATGAATGCAACAAAATAAGCTCACAACACATATGGCATTGCACACACAATCAAGTATAGACTCACCAATCATGCTTCTAGCCTCAGCTTACCTTCACATTATCAGAACAAACATTGCCAGATACTCCAAATACATGAATGCATCAATAACCACAATCTCGAAAATTCTTGAGGGTACCTAATTTTTTTTTCAAATCATTCAAAAAGCATTTAAAGACTATGTGTATGCCAAAAGACCATACTACTATGTATTGACATATTATTTACACTGCCTAAATATGTCTGTTCAATAGAAAATTAAAACATCCACAAGGAAAAAAAAACACGACAAGAAAACCTTGGGATCAAAAATAGGGAAAGTTATGGACTCGAGGCTACTCAGACTTCACCTTAATCTATAACTTCCCATACCCCACAAAAATAGAATACTTTGTCCTCAAAGTAGAAACACGTACGAAAAACCAAATAATATATATATATATATATATATATATATATATGTATATGTATATGCAGATATCTATGTATATGCAGATATATATGTATACACACACACACATTAAAAACCAACATTTCAAAAACTAAATCCAAAACATAACAAA
>JAABOM020102030.1:0-26111 GCA_011800125.2 Solanum clarkiae | reverse complement strand
AATACATGTGTGGGAGGATATCTTAACCAATATAAGTGAGACCAAGCAAGCTATAACTTGAAATCCCGATGATTACCCCTCATCCGTAAAGAGGTGGTCCACTTTCCAAGGTAAACCATACTTTACCTTATGGGAACATAACACATTTTACATAAAGCAAAGCTCCTTACAGGAAAATGACCTATTTCGAAAAGGATTTCATGATTAAATTCACTAAATGGATCCCCTTGTATATCAAGGGTAGTGAATAATCTTGTGATGTAGTTGAAGGAAGGAGTATGGACCCTTGAAGATAGTCCATGTGACATCCAATCTATCGGTGCTAAGTCTAATCCCATGTAATACATGAAATAATCATAAGTTTAATAAGTTGTAAGAAATATGGTAACATGACATGAGTAGCTCTTAAGCATATTGACCTCTATGGTAAGCCTAACTTGAAACATGAGAGTAATAATAATAATAATACATGAACCTTATTTTAAGATGAATGACTCACAAGAGGTAAAAATCTAAAAATAGGGCTTAACTTGATACTTGTAATATCATGGATACGTTTCATACAACCGATAAATGTTTGAAAGCCCTTAATCGTGATGAAGTCACTTGACTTGTAAATCATGTAAAGAACTTGAGAATTCTTGTCATGTAATTTCATCAAACACATGGTGGACTCGTGATATTTGTTCAACATCATGCAATTCAAGATTAAGCAAGTAGAGTAAAATCAATTCAAAATCAACCCAGCAATATTGTAGTAAAACCCCAACTCGAGTATCATGAAATCCATATCAAAAGTTCATTATAGTTCATAGTTTTCATAGCTCAAATCGTGCATAATCTCAATAGACATAAACCAACTCATAGGATAAACTTAAAATAGATATTCATGCATAATCAATCAACACTTGGTAAAACCCCAACATAATTCATGTTCATATTTCATAATAGAAAATGCCTACAAGTAATACAACTTGAAATCATGCAGTTTTCGTAAAAAGAGAAGGTTGGGCTCCATGGGTGGAAGGACCAATGGATGAAGACCCATGTACCTTCTTGAGATGAGCTTGAGGGAAACTTGAGTTTCAAAATTGAGCTAGAAATCCTTGAATTTGAATGAGAAATTTGATAAAGTCTTGGAGAGGTTTTTGAGAGGGTTTTGTGAGTTATAAAATTAAAAAATGGATAAGTATGATGGATTTCACATTTAAATGAGCACGGGTCTATTATCCCAATGCCCTTGGATGCAATAAGAAAACCCAGAAAAATATTACACTGGTCCGCGTTCCTGTCGTGACACGAACCCAACATAGAGGCACTAAATACACTAGTCTGCGCCCTAGGCATGTCACAGCCTAGGCACAGACAGACACTAGAACTTCAGAAATTGGGTACAATTATTTTACTCTATGGGTCTTTTAAAATTCGGGTAATACCAATTTCACACTCAATTTTTTCTCTTGATCAAGAATATGAAGTCATATTTTCAAAATCACGTACAAATGTTAAGATATATGGAAATTATGATTTTGGGGTATTCCAAAGCACATTGGGGCATTTCACTAGCAATCTCTTTATGTATAATCGGGAATAATCATCTTGTGATGTCAGTCGTCTTTGCTGCTAGGAAGTGCACAGATTTTGTCATCCTATCAACTGCTACCCAAATTGAATCGTGTTGTCTGCAGGACCTTGATAAACCTATGATGAATTTCAAAGGTAAGAGGCAAATTTCACTATGCTACTTAGCCCATCTCCATAGTGTGCAATACCAATCATTACCCATAGTCTCAGTCAACCTCCCCTTGGTCAAGTTCAGTTGATAAGATGATAATACATCATCGAATCCTGTTAAATAATCTTTTTTCCAATTCATTATCACCTGGATCAAGAAGGTAACACTACACAAGTTCTAGTGTTGGCCACCACTTGAAAATATGCAAAACAAAGAGAATTAATTAATACATGTAAAATCCTATTCCAAGAATTGCAAATTATCCTGATTTATTTTGTTAGATCTTCATGGTTCTCATAACCCCAAGTTGTGGATTTAGCTACTCATGTTATGGGTAGAGAAAGAAATTATGGATTGAGAAAACATAATTAATCAATTACCTAATAGAGTTGAAGAATAAGCAAATCTAAAATATATTGAGGATCACAAGATTGAAAGATATAATGAATCCACAAGTGTATTCTTTCTAATACTGAGTCTCCAAGTACAAAACCATAAAAAAACTCTCTAGTGATGTTTTCTGTTGTCCTCCCTTGAATAATGATCTAAAAATTACTATTTATAGTATATAAAAATAAGTTGTACAAAATTAGAAAAATAGGTGGGAGAATTTATATGAAAGGCCTTTACGACTCGTAAACTGACTTACGAGTCGTAATCAGGGTCTCGTATTCAGATCTTGAGATCTTGGACATCATTGCTATCACTTTACGATTTGTAGACTAATGCATGACTCGTATTGTGCTCTCTTAAACTTCATTTGCATCAACTGCTCTTTCCCTGGATCTCAGGGAATTCTTCATGAAACCACTCTATATGAATCGTAGAGTGTCTATGACTCGTAAAGAGGTCTCATATGGCTAAAATTCAAAAATCAAACTTCACTGGAAATCTTTAAAGAACCCCACTCTACGACTCGTCGAGGGTCTCGTAAATCACAAAAAATCAGAAAAGTCTGCAATTAGCCCCAAAATCATACCAACCTGCTTTCCTACAAACTAAACACCAAAAATACATAAAACCATAAATGTCACTTTGAGAACACACAAAATCTTATGTTTTAAGCATCAAATGTGTTGTATTTTTATAGCACATCAACCAACAAATTCAACCCAATCAAAAATAGGAACTTGACCCTTGGGAATTCATTTAGAACACCATGAAAACAAAATAACATAATACCCTACCAAAAACAATGATACAAAATTAATAGAACTGTCAGAATTCGAATTCGGAATCTCCATGACCCCGAACTTGAGAAGGATCACTTAAACTAGTTTCAGACATAAAAAACTCAAAATATTCGCAGAAACTCTAAAAATTTTTAACGAAGGAATATCTAGTGTAAGATTCACCATCCGGAACCATTAGACCTACCGAAAATTCGGTAGAATCTCCCAAACCCGGATTGCTGACCAAAGTCAAATCGAAGATCCAAGATGATCTAAAAATACAACTTTGAGTCTAAAATCTCTAATTTAAATCCAAATTCAGTTCTGAAAGTTCTCCTAGACCAGATTCAACACACCGAAGCTAATGGAATCAACAAAATTGGATTCTGATGTATGAAACTCGAAATGACTCCGAAACTGAAAATTTTCAATTTAAAGCCTTTTAAAATCCTTTCTTTTGCAAAACTCTATCTTTTTATGATATTTTTGAAATTCAAGTTTTGGACTTATCCAGAAATGATCTAAGATAGCTTTTGGGATGCGCAAAATAGTAATTTGATAAAAATACTAGAAATGACCTTCTAGGTTATTACAATTGCATACTTTCTCCGATTTCTCCTACCGAGACGGTTGAACCTACTGGGTACATTTTGATTACTCACCCCCTACTATGTTTTCTCCTTACATATCAAGCATAGGGACTCCCACATAGTAGTTGATCATATTTGAGAAGAGTTTCTTATTATTACCAGACTTCAGCGGTGAGGCCAAGACTTCGAGTAGCCGTTGTGTCTTTGAGACTTCATTTTGTTGTCATACATTACTATGTACTTTCCATATGAAAATTCTTTGTATTGACACATTTGTATTTCTTAGAAGCTCTCGTACTCATGACCTCAAAATTTGGGAAATTTTAAGCTAAGTGTTGTGGTTGTTTGATTTACTATTTCCTCCTTTGGATCATGACAGTAGGATTCTAAAAGAGCATAGTTTATGATTCTTCATATCAATCGACATTATAAAGAACAGAATGTATTATGCTAATTAGATTAATATCATTATTCTTGCTTCTTTCATTTCATTTCATCTATTGTTTCCTTGTACGCAATTGACCAAGTTAGCTAAATTCACTAAGTCAGTGACAAAACATACTTAAAGTTTATGCATTAGCTTATTTCCTTTTTGGAACTAAGTTCCAACAGATTGTAGAATTATTTTTTTTTAGCTTGCAATGGCATGAATTACTTTCAAATGCATTTGTGAGTTCTCAACAAGAATATTCCTTCTAAATTTATTGACCTTATTGTCCATGCAACTTTCTTTTTTGTTTCCTTTCTCTTACTGCTTTGGATATCATATCTTATTTAAATAATATTTTACCCATTTCTCCATCTTAATAGATGGATCCTCATTGCTTTTCACCATTATCCATGACTGCTAACACGTGTTATTTTAAGAGTTACTTCAACAGACAATTTCTCAAGAGTGAATAATACCCATCTCTGCTTTCGCTTTCAGTATTCACTGAACAATTTTCCTCAAATCGAATTTTCTCTATATGGGAATGTTTCATAATGACGCTACATTGATATATTCATGGAAAAGGTGAAAGAGGTTAAATCAATTCAAGGCTTATGTAATGTTAGAATCGCAATCTACAAAGGTATCATGTTGCCAATATAGTCGTTGTGCACTAAATGTATTCGATGTATTTGAAAATTATTTTATTCTTTTTATACTAGGAATTTAGGGTAATCCTTTACTCCCATTAATAGTTCTGCTAATTAAGGATCCGTTGAATATGTAATTTTTTTTTATCAACTTCTTATCCTAAAATATGAATTTATTTACAGATTTTGCTATTATTTTATCATAACATGTATTTTTTGACTTATCATGCAACGCACGTGCGACAAAACTAATAATAATAATAAGAACTAACTCTTAATGAGTTACATGGCGTCAAGTTATTACTACCATTCAACACATGTATTTGCACATATATAATCCATGAGTAACGTAAAACTAAGATGATATTATCTTTTATTGTATCAATAACACTAACCAAAATAACCTTCCTTTTGTCAACATACAACAATAGAAAAGACCATAAAATTTGTCTTCAAAATTTGTCAACATACAACAATAGTAAACACCATAAAATTTGTCTTCAAAATTTGTCAACATACAACAATAATCTTCAAAATTTGTCAACATACAACAATAGTAAAGATCATAAAATTAAAATGCTATTTTAAATAGTAGTAAACCATTTTTTTTTTATTTATTGTTGGGATGGGACTTGATCCTTCGTGGAGAAGTTGAACCTGTAAGTAAATTCATTTGTTGCCTTTTCTCTCACAAATTCACAAATACACCTATCATATTTCTCCGTAAGATTCAACCTACATAAGTTGTGTCATCCACCAACTAGCCATATTATTCCATCATTCTATTTATTGACTCTTGTCTCAACTACCCTACCAATAGAGTCATGAATAGTGATGCTTGGAGGGAGTTCAAGTTTATAATCTCTCACAACATCCATTGGAATGTACTACAATTATGAACAAAGACTCTGTTAAATGAGAAAGTAATAAAATTGAAATATAAGGTCATTCACTAGAATGCATAGTAATAGGATTTTAGTTACCAGTTTATTTTTCCTTTTTGCATGAATTTTTGTTCCAAATTAAATTAAGGATATTTTGGTTGAATTGTATGTCCACTTTTAAATATGTCTGCATCATATTGGTCGAGGACATCCCTCACCTTGCAAGCAGTAGCATTTTGACATCCGACTGAATCAAAAAAATTAACTGGATAGGTTCACAAATTGAAAACACACAAATACTTTACTCTTTTCATTTTAGATGGTGGTAATTTATTCAACATGAACTTCAACAAAGAGAAAAGATTTCATGGAAAATATAAAAAAGTTAAACAATACTATTAAATCTATTCTTCACTATCAAAAATAAAATAAAATGTTTCCTTAGGCTCATTTGTGAACGAACCAAACAACTAAACTTTTTGAAAACAAGCTTGTTATCTTTAAGCTTCCATTATTTGTAAGCCTACAAGATTATATCTAAAGATGCAAAGACAACATATTTGCAGCTATATACTATCAATAAAGAATTGAAATGCATATAAGATAAAAAAGAAGAGCAGACATAGAGATCTTTAATAATGGTGTATACCTTTAGAGCATTGCACCTTTTTCTTACATGTGCAAACCATTTCATTCCCTTCATCATCCTCCATCTCCTCTATTACTTTCTCCTTCCTTCTTCTCATCTTCTTCCTCTTCCACGTATCTGCATTTTGAACATACCGCCCTTTCATGACTCTGTTCTTTTGCTTCCTTTTCTACTTCTTCTTCAGTATTTTCTTCTTCTACGATGTAATCCTTGTCACTATCATCAGAAGAAGAACTATATTTGTTGTCAACGACCCAAGTCTTTCCTATTGTCTCTCACTCATTTGATGTTCAACATTCAATTATTCTCCTTTCTTTTTACTTTCGACTCAGTTCTTTTCACAATCATTTATTCTAAGTATTTTAAAGTCAAATGTTTCTTCTCCATTATAATCAAATATTAAAAAGTCCCAAGCTCTAGAGTATTATCCTCGATAAATTTCTCCCATCCACACTGAAAATAAAAATATCTTTTTTTAATCGCTCATATATGCCACATATATATTTCCAAACTGATCCCTCAGGGAAATTGTCACGCCCCGAGAGGGTACCCTTACCATGGCCGGCACTCAGAGACCATTGCTAGCCCCTGAGAGATCCACTTGACCTCATGGTCACATTGACTCAACAGCGAAAGAATAACTCAAGCAGCAAGGAATTATATGAAATAAAATGCAACACAACTATCTCATGGTATTTAGTAAATAAGTTTAGAATACAAAGTACTCAATAATCCACTACACAATGTCTATGAAGCCTCAACTCAACAAATCTAGATGGTGCTATGACAGTCCATGTAGACCCCAAATCACAGAAAGAAAACACTATGTCAAATTAGATGATAAAACGGCTCCTCCAGAAAGCTAGGAGCGCTTACCAACTCTAGAAGTGTACCGATTTGCACCTCAATGATGAGCGGGATAAAGTTCCCTATCACCCATATCTGTATCAGAAAATTATGCAGGCCTGAATGGATGTCAGTTCATGGAATATACTAGTATGTAAAATAGCTCTAGAAAGTAAAGCTCAAATCACGCACTTCGACTCAATAACTCATGCTCAACTAAGTTTATGCAATTTCGAGTAAATTATTCTTTTAAAAGTAAACTCAGTGGGAATAGGCTCATTTTAAAAATATCATGCACAATCAGTGTTTCTTAGGAGTTTCTCTTAACTGATATAATTCTTTATCCCATCATTAGTTTGGTGATGCACAACAAATTTGACGTCGTTGCCATGTCCACCCTTAAATTATTGCGGAAAAGGGCGATCAACTTTTTCATTGATCCAAGGAAAATATCCACTTGTGGGACAAGAGTTGCTAGAACGAGCTGTAATAACTATCCTATGTTGGAAACGTAGTTCCGAGGTACTCCTCAATCACCCATCTCAGTGCTTAATACTCTTCCCAAGAATAAAACACGCTCAACTCATCAATCAACTCAATACGTAATACTCAATCAATCAACTCAAACCTTGATGCTCTGTTAATCAACTCAAATCTCAATGCTCAACTCAACTCAGTTTCTCATTAGTTCAATTGATCAATGCAAACAATCAGACTCGACTTAAACTCAATAGTCATTTAGACTCACTCGATGGACTCATCATATAGTGCAAGCAAAATACTCATGATTAGCAATATATGTGAATCAAACCAATATACTTTTTCATGCTTAATTCAAATTTCTCAACTCATGTACTCAACCTCAACATCAATCTCAACTCATTAATATGCATAGAATTTCATAAAATCATGAGAATTATGGTTTAAGCTATCAAGTATGAAATACATGTATAAACCTCATTGAAATTCTTATGCGATATAGCAATTTTCTCATGTAGCAAAATAAGACCTCATGAATGAATACAAAGATTTAGTATTAAGGTAGTAGCATTTCTCAAATCTCAACTCTTTCCTAAATATTTACTCAAGATGGTGAAGTGACATGTGAAGAAAGGAATTTCACACTATGGTAAGCCATACATAGCTGGGGATAGGAGGAACAATCAATCTTTAATCAAATCTTGCACATGAATTAAAAACCCTAGCTTCTCTTTCTCCTTCAATGCTCTACCCAATGTGAAGAATGATAAATGAATACACCTAGGGTTGGTTTCAAGACATTACTCAATCCTAAAAATGCCTAGGGTTTTAATTAAAAGGAACTAGAAAGGACAAAAATACCCCACTTAAAGACTGCTAACTAGGTCTACGAGACCCCGTCTATGACTCGTAGCACATTCTATGAGTCGTAGACCACCTCTCGTAGATTGCACGCTCAAAATTTTGAGTAACTTGAAATTGGCACGAAACCTCATTCTATGACTCGTAACTATTCTAAGAGTCGTAGAAATCCTTTCTTAAAGAGCAAATCTGAAATTGGACTTTAGTTGAATCTGTCATGAAACAACTCTTTACAAGTTGTAGAGTATTCAACGAGTTCTAAGCTCCTCTCGTAAAATGAAGGGTCCTGAAAATTGAGTTACTGGAATTGATTACGAAAGCCCCTTCTACCAGTCATAAACCCCTCTACGAGTCATGAAGGCTCTCGTCAACCTTCTTCTGCATCTATTTCTCAGTCTTTCCTCAATATCATACTGCACATTTACTCCAAATCAAGTAGAAAGAATTACGGGGTGTTATATTATCTCCTCCTTGGGATTATTCTTCTCGAATGAAAAGAATTCTAGGGATTTAGGTCAAGCCACGGATCTCCCTATAGAATCTAGGAATCAACCTGCTATCAACTCACTCATGCAATCAACCAATCAAGAAATTTTAGCAAGCAAACAATCATTAATCAACAAATCACATCAATCCTTACTCGACTCAACTCTCTCATTATCAACAGGTAGGAATAAATAAGGGTACTTGGCCTTCATGTCCTCGTCTGCCTCCCAAGTACCTTCCTCTACGAATTGATTCCTGCATAATACTTTGACAGATGCAAATTCTTTGGTTATAAACTTATGAACCTGACTGTGAAGGATTTGAACAGGGATATAGTCATAGCTCAAGCTGTCTTTCACTGTAATACTCTCAACAGGTACAACCAATTATGGATCTCCCAAGCACTTCTTAACCATGGAAATGTGGAAGACTGGGTGGATGGCCTCTAAATTTTATGGTAGCTGTAACTCATATGCCACATTACCCACTCTCCTTATAATCTATTAAGGGCTAATGTACCACAAACTCAACTTCACGTTTTTTCCAAATCTCATCGCACCCTTCATGGGCAACACCTTTAGATGTACCCAATCGTTGACCTCAAACTCTAAGTCTCTCCTTCTAACATCTGTGTAGGATTTTTGTCGACTCTATGCAGTCCGTAATATTTCTTAAATGATCTTCACCTTCTCCATAGCTTGGTGAACCAATCCTGGTCCAATCAACCCCGCTTCACCTACCTCAGACCATCCAATCGACGACCTACACCTCCTTCCATATAGTGCCTCATATGGGGCCATCTGAATACTCAAGTAGAAACTCTTATTAACACTACCAAAGGCAAGCGGTCATCCCAATAAACTTTAAAGTCAATGAAGTAATCTCTCAACATGTCCTCCAAAATATGAATTGACGCGCTACTTGGCCATCCTTTTGGGGTGAAAAGTAGTGCTAAGGAGCACCTTTGTACCCAAACCCTTCTGAAAAGATCTCCAAAACATGGAGGTTAGTTGGTCTCCTCTATATGTGATGATGGACAAAGGAACCCCATGCAAACTAACAATCTCCCTTATGTATAATTGGGCATGATCCTCCACAGTGTCAGTCGTCTTGACTGCTAAGAAGTGTGAAAACTTAGTCAATTGATCAACTATCACCTAAATCAAATCATGTTGTCTGTGGGACCTCAGTAGGCCTGTAACAAATATCTTGTTGATTATCTCCCATTTCCATTCTGGAATCTCAAAGTTTTGAGCTACTCCACATGGCCTTTGGTGCTCAATTTTCACTTGATGGAAATTTGGGCACTTAGAAACAAACTTAGCAATGTCTCTCTTCATTCCACTCCACTAGTAGACTTCCCTCAAGTCATGGTACATCTTAGTAGATGCTGGATGGATGGAATATCTAGAAATATAAGCCTCTACCATAATCCTCTTTCTAACACCATTAACACCAGGAACACACAGTCTACCTTGATACTTTGATATTCTATCTCACCCTTTGGCGAAAGCCATCACCTTTTACTTATGCACATATAGGATCTTGATCTTGTTTCTCCTTCACCTCCACTATTAGAGATGATGCAGACCCATTATGCACAAAGACCCCTCCTTCAACTGATTTATCCAATTGGACTCCCAATCGTACCAGTCTATGAACCTCTTTGGCTAACTCTCTCTTCTCCTCTTCCACGTGGGCGGTGCTTCCCATGGACAACGTTCTAAGAGCATCAACAACCACATTAGAATTACCTGGATGGTAGAGGAAGCTCATGTCATAATCTTTGAGTAGCTCAACTCATCTCCTCTGCCTCAGATTAAGTTCCTTCTGGGTGAAGACATATTGTAGGGTCTTGTAGTCTGTGAATACATCAACATGTGCTCCATATAGATAGTGGCACCATAATTTGAGAGCAAACACCACTGCTGCCAACTCCAACTCATAAGTGGGATAATTTTTCTCATGCACCTTAAGATGTCTAGAATCATAGGAAACAACCTTCCCCTTCTACGTCAATACATATCCCAATCCCACTCTTGAAGTATCACAGTGAATAACAAATCTATCCGTTCCCTCAGGTAAGGTCAATACCAGTGTTAATCTCATCTTCAGTTCTTGAAAGCTCTTCTCACACTCATCAGACGATTGAAACTTGACCTTATTCTGAGTCAATTTGGTCAATGTTGCGGATATGGGAGAAAATACTTTAACAAGACTCCGGCAATAGCCAGCCAATCCCAAAAAGCTCCTTATATCAGTCGGAAAGGTAAGTCTAGTCTAGTTCTTGACTACCTCAATTGTTTGAGTATCCACTATAATTCCATCTCCAGAAATCACATGACCTAGGAACTAGGAAGGACACAAACTTGAGCCAAAACTCACACTTAGAAAACTTTGCATACAACTCATTTTCTCTGACTGTCTGCAAAGCGATTCTGAGGTAATTGGCATGCTCCTCCTTATCTTTGCAATACCCAATAATATCATCAATAAACACGATCATGAAAATGTCAACATATTGTCTGAATACTCTTTTCATCAAATCCATAAAGTGTGTAGCTACATTTGTCAATAAAAACAACATCACCAAGAACTCAAATTGGCCATATCAAGTTCGAACAGCCATCTTTGGGATGTCACATTCTCTCACTTTCAATTGGTGGTAGCTTGATCTATGGTCTATCATAGAGAAAATAGTGGTACCCTGAAGTTAGTCAAATAAATCATCAATCCTCTGAAGGGGATACTCATTCTTGAATGTCACCTTATTCAACTATCGATATTCAATACATATCCTAAGGGAACCGTCCTTCTTTCGCACGAACAAGATCAGAGCACTGTATAGAGAGAAACTTGGCCTTATGAATCCTTTCTCTAACAAGTCCCTCAACTGCTCCCTCAACTCTTCTAACTCCTCATAGGCCACTCTACATGGAGAATTAGAAATAAGTTGGGTGTCAGGATATATGTAAATTTTAAAGTCGATCTCCCAATCAGGAGGAACTTCGTGTCGATACTCAGGAAAAAATCAGGAAACTCAGTCGCAATCGGGACATATACAAGATTAAGGGGCTCAACATCATCTGATTTAATTCTCACGGGATGGTAGATACATCCTTTAGAGATTAATTTTTGGGCTTTAAGGTAAGAAATAAACTTACCTTTCAGTGCAACAGAATCTTCTTTCCACTCAACAACAGGCTCATTTGGAAACTAGAATTTGACATTTCGTGTTTGACAATCTATAGATCCATAGCAGGAGTGAATCTATTCCATACCAAGCATCACATCGAAATCAACCATCTCCAACTTAATCAAGTCAACAAGAGTATCCCTATGATAGATGGACACCACACAATCTCTATATATTCTCTCAGCTTGAACGAACCTACCAACAGGAGTAGAAATAGAAAACGACTCAAGCAAGCACTCAGGAAGAATCTCAAATCTACTTGCCACATATGGGATCACAAACAATCAAATTGCACCCCGATCAAGTAAATCATGGCAAGGAAAGGCAAAAACTCGAAGAATAGCCATCACAAATTTTGGTGCAACCTCTTGGTCCTATCGGTTTCCCATCGAATAAACTAGGTTTGTCCCAATGCCTACTTCTGGTGCAATACCTCTCTAGTTAACCCTCGCTGGTGGTGCTGTAGCAGAGGACTAGGTCTTATTTCCCCACATCAGACACTCCCTCTAAAAATGGCCTAGTTGACCATACTTGTATCAATCATCCCCTCCGTCAATACATTCTCCTAGATGCATCCTGCCACAATTCCCACAAGGTTGCTTTCCTTTATGACCCCGAGAAACACTTTCTCGGGATGAGGTGTTTTGAAAAGGTTGGTTCCTCCTTGACCTCAGATTGTATCTTTTATTAGATATGGATGCATTCATTGGTGGGAATGTATAACTCAATGGTCTTTAAAAAAAAGGACCTATTTCCATTTCGTTGATTATGTATTTTTTACTTAGCCTTTTTGCCCCAAGAATCCTCCCTTGCATCCTTCTTATTTTCTTCTACCCATCGAGCATATACCACAGGTTGAGTACTAGGCTCAAGCTCCTCTATCAGTATCATGGTCTTTGTCCCAAACTGCGAGGGCATTTTTGGTGAAGAAACTATGTTGCTAACACTATTTCTCGGGTTGATGTTTGGAAGACATGGTCTGCAAACATGTAATGCACGAGTTAGAAGAGAACTTTACGGAGTTTTAGTTGTAACATATGAACTCAGAATACAAGAAAGTGAAACAAGTCCTAATGTCCTATAGCCTCCTGCTTATTAAGTGTTGTGCGTAACACATATAAACAAGACTCTATTAGACACAGCTTCATAGACTCCCTAGGACTTTTGAACTCTGTGCTTGATACTAACTTCATCACGCCCTGGGAAGGTACCCTTGCTGTGGATGGTCCTCAGAGACTATTACTAGTCTTCGAGAGAACCACTTGGCCTCATCATCACATCGACTTGATAGCGGAAGAATAACTCAAGTAGAAAGGTATTATATGAAATAAAATGTAACTCAACTATCTCATAGTATTCCGTAAATAAGTTTAAAATACAAAATACTCAACAATCCATTACTCAATGTTTATGAATCCTTTCCTCAACGAATCTAGATGGTACCATGCTAGACCATGAACACCCCAAATGAAAGAAGCAAACACTACGTCAAATCAGATGATAAAGGGTTCCTCCGAAAACATAGGAGAGGGTCACCAACTCTATAAGTGTACTAATCTGTACCTCAATGATGCGTGGGCTGAAATCCTGTATCACCTATATCTACATCATAAAACAATGCAGGCCTAAATGGAGGTCACTACATAGAATATACCAGTATGTAAAATAGCTCAAGAAAGTAAAGCTCAAATCACTCACCTCGACTCAACAACTCATGCTCAACTCAGTTTATGAAAATTTAGTGTAAATCATGCTTTTAAAAGTAAACTTAGTGGGAATAGACCCATTTTAAAAATGTCATGCTCAATCAGTGTTGCTTGGGTATTTCTCTTAACTGACATAACTCTCCACCACACCATTAGTTTGGTGATGTACAACAAATTTGGTGACGTTATCATGTCTGCCCTTAACTTGTCGCAGAAAAGGGTGACCAACTCTCTCATTGATCCAAGGTAAATATCCACTTGTGGGACAAAAGTCGCTAGAACGAGCTGTAATAACTATCCTATGTTGGCAACGTAGTTTTGGGGTGCTCCTCAATCACCCAACTCGGTGCTCAATACTTTTCCCAAGACTAAAACATGCTCAACTCATTAATCAATGCAATACGCAATACTCAATCAATCAACTCAAACCTTGATGCTCTGTTAATCAACTCAAATCTCAATACTCAATTCAACTCAGTTTCTTATCAGTTAAATTGATTAATGCAAACAATCAGACTCGACTCAAATTCTATGGTCATTTATACTCACTTGATGGACTCATCATGTAGTGAAAGCAAAATAATCATGTATAGCAATATATGTGAATCAATGCAATATGCTTCTCACGCTCAATCATACTCAAATTTCTCAAATCATGCACTAAACCTCAACCTCAACTCTTTTATATGCATAGAATTTCATAAAATCATGAGAATTAGGGTTCAAGCTATCAAGTATGAAATATACATATAAACCTTATATCAATACGCACGCAATATAGCAATTTTCTCATGTAGCAAAATAAAACCTCATGAATGAATATAAAGATTTAATATTAAGGTAGTAGAATTTCTCAAATCTCAACTCTTTCCCAAATCATGACTCAAGATGGTGAAGGAACATGTGAAAAAAGAAATTTCATACTTTGGTAAGCCTTTCATACCAGGGGATAAGAGGAGCAATTAATCTTCAATCAACCCTTGCACTTGAATTAGAAACCCTAGCTCCTCTTGTTCCTTCAATGCTCTCAAAAAATTTCCCAAGGTGAAGAATTATAAATGAATACACCTAGGGTTTGTTTCAAGACCTTATTCAAATCGTAAAATGCCTATGGTTTTAATTAAAAGGAATCAAAAAGGATAAAAATACCCCTCTTAAAAACTATTGACCGGGTCTACGAGACCTCAGCTATGACTCGTAGGGCATTCTACGAATCACAGACTACCTCTCGTAGACTGGACGTCTGAAATTCTGAGTTATTAGAAATTGGCACGAAACCTCATTCTATGACTCGTAAACTATTCTACGAGTCATAGATGTCCTTTCGTAAATAGGGTATCTAAAATTAGACCTTACTGGAATTTATCACGAAAAACCTCTTTATGAGTCGTAGAGGGTTCTACGAGTTGTAAACTCCTCTCATAAACTGAAGGCCCTGAAACTTGAGTTACTGAAATTGACTACAAAAGCCCATTCTATGAGTCATAAATCCCTCTACGAGTCGTAAAGGCTCTCGTAAACCTTCTTCTACATCTATTTCTCAGTCTTTCCTCAACATCATCCTACACATTACTCCAAACCAGGTAGAAAGAATTAGGGGGTGTTAAAGAAACTTTACTTTGTAACTTGTCATTCTTGTAATTTGTACAATCTATAGGAATTTTCAATGAAGAAAGCAAACTTTATTTTTGGAAAAAATGTAAAACAACATTAATTTTTTAAAATCAATTTGACCGTATCACAAAATCAAGTACTATCGAAAGAACTTTTTTTTCCAGAAAAACTCAGTTTAGGAATTTTTGAGGTTAGAATTAAAGAATGTTACTATTTGAGGCACTCTTAAAAATCTATTGGAAAGTTACTTCCATCAACAGTCATAATATGGTTATTGAAAAAAATATATATGTAATTTATGCCATCGACTGACTGAAATAAATCTACATAATACTAGTATAAAGTTAGGAGATTTAGAATATATATAGAATGCTACTATAAAATTTATTTGCATCACACGAAAATCATCTTTCCTCCTTTAACTTTCTCTCACTTTATTCACAATCAACATCTAAAAAGTTTATTTCTTGAAAACTTCAAGAAAAAAATAGATCATATATCTGTAAATTCACATAAAAAGGAATGAGGAAAAAAAGTAAACTTAAAATATTATATAAGTATAATTGAATCTATCTTTTGCAGATTTAAGTTTCATGGACACTTCTTTCCCACATATGTTGTCCATATCTCCAAAAGAAAAAATTAAATAAAAAGTTCTGAAAAAAAAATGCACAATCACAACTCTATAAGGTTCTTTAATTTTGAAGGAGTATCACTACTCATGAGCGAGAGAAAGAGAGAGAGGGAGAGAGAGAGAGGGAAAGGGAGAGGGAGACAGAGAGAGAGAACACATACACACATATATACACAAAAAAGAAAATCACAAAAGTTCACATGATTAAGGTGAACCCCCTTTTGACTCGGTTTTCTAGGAGCCCACAGTTTCAACATATTTCTTAAAACTAACGATTTTATCATTTTTTGTCATGTTATTTAGCATTACCAATAACTGTAATAATAATGACAATAAACTATTTTATTTGCTTTGTTCATGCCTATAATTACTTTACCAACCATCTTCACCATAAAATTATTTTAGCAACGGTGTTTCGACTAAAAAATAGTTTACTAGTCTTGTTTACACCAGATGTAATGTAATCATTGGGAAAATAAATTTCTGAAAAATGTATCAGCCTCAAAGATAACAAACAAATATTTTATATTAAAAAATCATAGTGTAGCAGTTACAATTTTTTTACATATAATAGGAGAGCAAAAAAATGTCACGTGCCAGCACCCTAAAATTCTACAACAACAATAACATACCTAGTGAAATCCCACAAGTTATCACTCTAAAATTCTATGATTCTTAACTATTCAAAAAAATTTAGAACTATAACAATCAATTCTTCAATATTTTAAAATAATTTAAATATGTAATTTTTTTAAAAAAACAGATGACATCATCACAAAAATGCTAGTATAAGCTTGACTTGCATCACACAAAAGCATCCCTCCTCCTTTGATTTTCTCTTAGCTTATTTGCAATCTACATCTTCAAAATATATTTGTTGAAAAAATTTAAGAAGAAAAATAGATCAAATATTTCTAAATTCAATAAAAAAGAATGAGCAAAAAGTATACTGAAAATATTATATAAGTATAACAAGAACCAGAATTTCAAGAAATGGTGAATAAGAGCATTGACAATCTTGACCCTCGTCTTATGCATCAAGCTTTTCTCAGGAACTACTCTGATGCACGACAAAATGTGATGCTCCTTTTCTTTGAAAAATTTCTAATTTTATTTTTACAAGTTGTTCAAGTCTTTTCTTGTGTAAGATTTTCATCTCTAGTTAACTTACATTTTCCAATAAACTAAATCAATCTTTATGTTCATACTGTGATGATTAGGGAATTAACTAGGTATAAAATCATCTGGTTTAAGCTTAAAGGGTGTGAGAAAGTACAAAAATAATCCTTTTTAAAATGCTGCCCATTTCGTGTACTAGGTAATCTACAGTCTGCAGAACTTCTGCAGGTCGTAAAGCCCATTCTTAGAAAATAGGGTGAATTTTGGAGTACAGGAACTCATTCTGTGGGACCAATCAAACACAACCAACTTTAGGTCATGAGTGGGGTAGTTACGCTCGTAAACTCTCAATTATCGATAGCCATAAGCATCAAATTGACCCCAATCTGTCAGAGAGCACCCTAGGCCAACACCAAATGATTCATACCAGGATAATTTTCATAAATAGCATAAGTTTGAAACTTAATATGATCAAATAACTATATTTTACATAATTACACGGCATAATCTTTGTGTGACTTGGAGGGAGGAGAGAGGGAAATTGTATGTCATGCCCCGGGAGAGTATCCTAGCATAACTTGCACTCGGAGACTATTGCTAGCCCCCAAGCGGACCACTTAGTCCCATCACACTAGTCCAATTACTACTTTAGCAGAAGAGATTTAAGAACTCAAGTGAACTACCAGTGCACTGTAAGCTATCAACTCTGTCTATCACATGAAATTGGAATAACATAGCAATCTCCATCATAAAAAAAATGAAGAAGGGAAAAAGAATCCCAACATCAACCATCAGTTGTCTATGTCCATTAAGCCTCTATAACTAATGTCTAAGAAGATACCATGACAGGCCATGGCTACCACTATCAAAAGAAATAACTCAATAGATAAAGAGAATAAATATGTCCTCTAAAAACAGGAGAGGACTCACCAAGTCTGGGATCATAGACTATGAACCTCAACGATTCGCCTGTTGAAGTTCTCTGTCTACAAAATTTGCATCATAAAATGATGCAGCACCAAATGGGCATTAGTATGTGGGATGTACTTTATGTAAAATGGGCTAACGTAATCAATATGGGCTATACAATATAATATGACATTATCTTACCAATCACTCAATCTCAACTCGGAATAAGGAAACAAGACTCATTCATATCACTATCCATCAAGATGTCATACTATCACATCAATCTCAGAGTACTATCAACATGAAAACTATCTAGGAGATTCTATAACTGATAACCATCACCTATGATCTAGTGATGATACAACAAAGAGATATTGTTGCCACATCCACCCAGTACCTTACCGGGTAAAGGACGAGTCTATCGGGGATCCCAAGGAAGACTATCAAGTCCTCTATAGGACAAAGGAAACCTCCGCTTTCATGGTCCTATCCTCTCTTACACTGGTCATGTAGTTAATGAGTGTGGGTGGGACTCACTCTTACCTATTTTGGTGCTAATACTCCTCCCAAGACTCGACATGCTCATAATTCTATCAACGTCAAGATAGTTATATCACCAACCTCTCCCAGACAATGACCTCATCTCATTTGACCTTCTATCAACTCACGGAATAGAATCATCCTTTTAAAATCCATCTCAATCTCTTCTAAAACTTAAGGATATTAATTTCGTCAACTTCGGCCATCACTATGCTCATCCCAAGACTCAAACCACAACAATCAACACACCCAGATAGTTAAGGCTCTAGACATTTCCCCTAAGTTCATTCTTGGAGTCTTTAACAAGGAAATCATGTAGATTAAGTACAAAATCATGCAATAATACATGTAAATAGTAAATGCAAGTATTATGATCAAGAATTTAAGAGAATAAGTAATGTTTAAAGATAGTTTTCATGATTACATTCAAGAAATCACATATAAGACTCATTACTTTCAACTAATCAACATAATTTAATCATGGGGGAACATGGGAGAACGATCCCATGTTCTGGGAATCCTTTACATACCTAGGATTAAAGAATTGTACTAATCTTCAACAAGAATTTGACCCAAACATTGGAAATCCTCAACCCCTTTCTTGCTATCTCTCTTACAAACCTTCATGAACTTAGAACTAGGAGAATTTGGTTTTTTTTCAAAACCTTCGTACAAATTAAGGAAATTAAAACACGTGTTGCAGTATGAAAATAGGTTACGAATACCAAAAATACCCTTCTCGAAAGTAAACAAAAACTTATCACCAAAATTACACTGGTACGCGATGCAAACCCATCGCGCACCAGTGTATTTTGGGGAATTTCAGCCTCCATCAAAAAATTGAAGAAAAACATAAATGTGGGTCTGCAATGGTTCCGTGTCGTAGACCTGTGGCGCACCCTCACTATTTTTACTTAAACTTGTGAAAATTATTTTTTGACCCAGTTACTCAAAAATTGGGTCGAGACCATTTTTCTACTCTCAACATATCCTCCAATGTTTGGATAGTACGCTCTACATATCCATCTATCTGAGGATGGAATGTTGTGCTCATATTCACTTTCGTACCAATCTTTTCTGAAACAATCTCCAAAATTTAAAGGTGAACTGAGCTCCTCTATCCGAGATGACGGACAAGGGAACCCCATGCAACCTCATAATCTCTCGAATGTATAGTCAGGCATACTCCTCAATCATATTAGTTTTCTTGACTGCAAAAAAGTGGGCTAATTTGGTTATTCTATCAAAAATCATCCATATCGAATCATGCTGCTTTCGGGATCTTGGTAGGCTGGTAATGAAATCCATGTTGATCATCTCCCATTTCCACTCAGGAATTTCAAGGCTCTGAGCTAGTCCACATGGTCTCTGATGTTCAACCTTGACCTGTTGACAATTGGGACACTTGGAGAAAAATTCAGCAATGTCCTTCTTCATTCCATTCCACCAATAGACTTCTCTCAAGTCGTGGTACATCTTGGTAGAACAAGGATGGATGGAATATTAGGAACTATGAGGTTAGGCCATGATCCTTTTCAAACACCATCAACATCAGGCACACATAATATACCCTGGTATCTCAACACCCTATCTCCCCCTTTGGTTTTCCATCACCTTCTGCTTGTGAACCGCTTCTTTCAATTGGAATAGTGTTAGAGTCTTTATCTTGTTTTTCCTTCATTTCTAACCCTAAGGATGAAGCAAACCCATTCTGAACATTGACCCCACCTTTGTTGTTCTCCTCAATTTGCACTCCTAATCGAGCCAATCTATGAACTTACTAAGCTAATTCTCTCTCCACTTCCTCCATATGGGCAGGGCTACCTATAGGCACCCTGCTAAGGGAATTAACAACAATATTAGCCTTAACTAGGTGGCAGAGAATGCTCATGTCATAGTCCTTGAGCAACTACAACCATCCCCTCTGCCGCAAGTTGAGCTCCTTCTGACTGAATACATATTGTAAACTGTAGTGGTCAGTGAACATCTCCACATGCACTCAATACAAATAGTGATGCCAAACGTTAAGTGCGACTATCACTGCTGCCAACTCGAAATCATGAGTCAAATAATTCTTCTCATGGATCTTAAGTTGTCTGAAAGCATAATCTATCACCTTCTCTCTATGCATACGCACACAACCTAATCCAACTCTAGATGTGTCGTAGTAGATCATGAAATCTCCTGTCCCTTCTGGCAAGGTCAACATCAAGATAGTTATACCACCAAGCTCTCCCAAACAATGACCTCATCTCATGTGACATTCTATCAACTCAAGGAATAGAGTCATCCCTTCAAAATCTATCTCAATCTATTTTAAAACTTAAGGATATAAATTTTGTCAACTTCAGCCATCACTATGCTCATCCCAAGACTCAAACCACAACAATCAACACACCCAAACAGTCAAGGCTCTAGACATTTCCCCTAGGTTTATTATTGGAGTCTCTAACAAGGAAATCATATAGATTAGGTACACAATCATACAATAATACATGTAAATAGTAAATGCAAGTATGATGATCATGTATTTAAGAGAATAAGTAGTATCTAAAGATAGTTTTCACGATTAAATTCAAGAAATCACATATAACACTCATTACTTTCAGCAAATCAACTTAATTTAATCATGGGGGAACATGGGAGAACAATCCCATTTTCTGGGAAGCCTTTACATACTTGGGATTGAAGAATTGTACTAACCTTCAATAAGAATTTGACCTAAACATTGGAAATCCTCAACCCCTTTCTTACTATCTTTCTTAGAAACCTTCATGAACTTAGAACTTGGAGAATTTGGTTTTTTTTCAAAACCTTCGTATGCATTAAGGGAGTTAAAACACATTTTGGGATATTAAAATAGTTTACGAATACGAAAAATACCCTTCCCGAAATTACACTGGTCCGCAACGCAGACCCATTGCGCACCAGTGTATTTTTTGGAATTTCAGCCTCCATCAAAATATTGAAGAAAAACATAAGTGTGGGTCCACGATGGGTCCATGTCGCGGCCTTGTCGTGCATCCTCACTGTTTTTACTAAAACTTGTGAAAATTATTTTTCGAACCAGTTGCTAAAAAATTGGGTCGAGACTATTTTCCCACTCTCAACATATCCTCCAATGTCTGGATAGTATGCTTTGCCTGTCCATCTATCTGATGGTGGAATGTTGTGCTCAGATTCACTTTCATACCAATCCTTTCTGAAACAATCTCCAAAATTTAGAGGTAAATTGAGCTCCTCTGTCCGAGATGATGGACAAGGGAACCCAGTCGACCTAACAATCTCTCAAATGTATAGTCGGGCATACTCCTTAGTAATATTAGTTTTCTTGATTGCAAAAAAGTGGACTAATTAGGTCATCCTATCAAAAATCACCCATATCGAATCATTCTACTTTCGGGATCTTGGTAGGTTGGTAATGATATCCATGTTGATCATCTCCCATTTCCACTCAGTAATTTCTAGGCTCTGAGCTAATCCACATGGTCTCTGATGTTCAACCTTGACTTGTTGACAATTGGGACACTTGTAGAAAAATTCAACAATGTCCTTCTTCATTTCATTCCACCATTAGACTTCTCTCAAGTCGTGGTACATCTTGGTAGAACCAGGATGAATGGAATATCTGGAACTATGAGCTTAGGCCATGATCCGTTCTCGAACACCATAAACATCAGGCACACATAATATACCCTGGTATCTCAACACCCTATCTCCCCCTTTGGAGAAAACCATCACCTTCTATTTGTTAAGCGCTTCTTTTAATTGGAACAAGATAGAGTCTTTGTCTTGCTTTTCCTTTATTTCTGACTCTAAGGATGAAGTAGACCCATTCTAAACATTAACCCCACCTCTATTGTTCTTCTCAATTTACACCCCTAATCGAGAGAATCTATGAACTTACTTAGCTAATTCTGTCTCCCCTTCCTCCACATGGGCAGGGCTACCCATAGACACCCTGCTAAGGGCATTAACAACAATATTAGCCTTAAATGGGTGGCAGAGAATGCTCATGCCATAGTCCTTGAGCAACTCCAACCATCTCCTATGCTGCAGGTTGAGCTCCTTTTGACTGAATACATATTGTAAACTTTTGTAGTCAGTGAACATCTCCACACGCACTCGATACAGATAGTAATGCCAAACCTTAAGTGCGACTACCACTGCTACTAACTCGAGATCATGAGTCGAATAATTCTTCTCATGGATCTTAAGTTGTCTGGAAGAATAATCTATCACCTTCGCTCTCTGCATAAGTACACAACCCAATCCAACACTAGATGCGTTGTAGTAGATCAGGAAATCTCACGTCCCTTCTCGCAAGGTCAACATTGATGTTGTAGTCAATCTAGTCTTCAACTCTTGGAACCTTCTTTCACATTCCTCAGACCACTGAAACTTGGCTTCCTTTTGAGTTAGATTATTCAATAGTGCTGACAAAGAATGAAAACCGTCAATAAATCTACGATAGTAGCCTGCCAAACCCAAAAAGCTTCTTATTTTCGTTGGAGAAGTCGGTCTAGGCCAGTTCTTAACTACTTTAATTTTATGAGTATCTACTTGAATACCATCTCCTGAAACAACATGGCCTAAGAAAGCCACTGACTTGAGCCAAAAGTCACACTTTGAGAATTTTGCATACAAATCATGCTCTTTGTGAATTTGCAAAACCACTCTAAGATGATTATCATGCTCCTCTTTATCCTTTCAATACATCAAAATATCATTAATAAACGTGATCACGAACATATCAAGGTACGATCTGAATACCCTATTCATCAAATCCATTAAAGCTGAAGGTGCATTTTCCAATCCAAAGAACATGACCAAGAACACAAATTGACCATACCGTGTCCTAAAGGCTATCTTTGGAATGTCATATTCCCTCACCTTCAATTGATGGTAACCCGATCCGAGGTCTATCGTGGAGAAATAAGTAGCACACTAAATTAGGTCAAATAGATCATCTATCCTGGAGAGAGGATGCTTATCCTTTATGGTGACCTTATTCAATTTCCTGTAGTCTATGCATATTCTGAGAGAGCCATCTTTCTTATGCACAAATAGGATAGGAGAACTCCAAGGAGAGACACTAGGTCTTATGAAACCTTTCTCTAACAAGTCTTTCAATTGTTCTTTCAGTTCTTTCAACTCTGTGGGGGCCATTCTATAAGGTGGAATTGAAATGGGTTGGGCCTCATGAAGAATATCAATCCCAAAGTCAATATCCCTACCAGGAAGGACTCCAGGTCGATTATCAGGAAACACCTCAGGAAACTCATTCACAATTGAGACTGACTCAGGAGTAGAAGATTCAACATTGTCAGACTTAACTCACACGAAGTGGTAAGTACAACCCTTGGAGATAAACTTTCTGGGTCTAAGAAAAGAGATAAACACTTCCTTAGGTGCAACAGTACTACCTTTCCACTCTAGAATAAGATCATTAGGAAATTCGAACTTAACAATTCAGTTTCTACAGTCAACAGAAACATAACAGGCGTGAAGCCTATCCATGCCAAGTATCACATCAAATTAACCATCTCTAATTCTACTAAGTCCACTAAGGTATCTCTAGGATAAATGGATACTACACAATATCTGTAAATCCTCTCAGCTAAAATAGGCTCACCAGTAGGAGTGCAAATAGCAAAAGGTCCAAGCAAATACTCTAGAAGAATCCCAAACTTACTAGCCATATAAAGGGTCACAAAAGACAAAGTGGCACCTGGATCAAGCAATGGATAACAATCAAAGGTAAGAAACAAAGCATACTCATAACGACATATGGTGTAGCCTCCTAATCCTATCGATTACCCATAGAATAAAGGCAGTTCATCCCACCCCCTGTACCAGTAGTAGCACCCTTCTAATGATTAGTAGTTAGGGGTGCTATGGAGGATTGTGCTTTGGTGCTCCCTTAACCCTATCTCCTCTTTAGACACTCAAACTGGAAGTGACTAGTCTGTCCACACGAATAGTTAAAAACCTTGCCTATATGTACTCACCCACTTGAAGCTTACCACACTTGTCACTAGGTAGCATTCCCCTTGTACCTTGGATCACATTGGCCTGAGATTGAGCACCCTGAGCCCTATAATTCTGGTAACCATGAGATTTCTAATCATATCTCCTTGGATAAATGGGCGCACTCACTACAAAATGTGCATAATGGGATGATCTTTTCTGGAAACAGGCTTTGTCACACTTATTCTGCCTCTGCTGGCTAGGCTCATGTCGTGCAGATTTTTCCTTTCTGTTCATCTACTCTTCTTTATCCTCCTCTGTCTGTTCGGCATACACCATGATTCTAGAGATGTCCATGCCGGGAATCAACAAAGCTGCCTTAAACTCTTTATGCACATATCTGCCCAAAACGGAGACAAACTTCTTCATCCTAGCCCTCATATCTTGGACCATTTCTGGAGCATACCTGGATAGCTTAATAAAATTAAGGTTGTACTCCTTGGCCGTCATCCCTCCCTGCTTCAAGTTCACGAACTCATCCTCCTTCACCTCCCTCAACTCTTGAGAAAGGAAATGGTCAAGGAAAGTAGCTTCAAACCTTTCCCATTTGGTAGGCTCTACATTCTCATCGCTACTCTCTTTGAATTGGTTGAACCACACATTGGCAACGTCCTTCAGTTGGTACGAAGCAAGCTCAACTCCCTCAATCTCATCAGCAAGCATCGCTTTCAGGACCTTATACATCTCATTAATAAAATTCTGTTAGTCCTCCTCTACATTCGACCACAACAATCAACACACCTAGACAGTCAAGGCTCTAGACATTTACCCTAGGTTCATTCTTTAGAGTCTTTAACAAGGAATCATGTAGATTAAGTGCATAATCATACAATAATAAATGTAAAAAGTAAATGCAAGTATGATGATCATTAATTTAAGATAATAAGTAATAACTAAAGATAGTTTTCAGGATTAGATTCAAGAAATCACAGGTAAGACTCATTACTTTCAATTAGTCAATCTAATTCAATCATGGGGCACATAGGAGAATAATCTTATGTTCTGGGTAGCCTTTACATACCTGAGATTGAAGAATTGTACTAATCTTCAACAAAATTTGACCTGAATTTTCGAAATCCTCAATCCCTTTCTTGCTACCTCTCTCAGAAATGTTCACATACTTAGAACTAGGGGAATATGGTTTTTTTTGAAACCCTTCATACGAATAGGTTGGGAATACCTGAAATACCCTTTTTGAAATTCAAAGAAAACTCGTCACAAAAATTACACCGGTCCGCGACGTGGACCTATCGCGCACCAGTGTATTTCTAGGAATTTGATCCTCCATCAAAATATTGAAGAAAATACATAAGTATGGGTTCGCAATGGGTCTGTATCGCAGCCCTGTTGTGCACCCTCACTGTTTTTGGTTAAACTTGCAAAAGTTATTTTTCGACTTGCACAAAAATTAGGTCAAGACCATTTTCCCACTCGATTTTTTGCGCTGATCGCAAATCCAATCTCAGGTTTTTCATCGAAGCTTTGGAAAATGCATTATGCACACGATACATTTTAGGAGTGTTTTGATAATTTTACGGGGTGTTATATTGTATATGTTTATTTATCAAATTATCTATATA